>BQNB010027745.1:0-57339 GCA_026074375.1 Tanacetum coccineum
AAATTTCCGAAAGGGGGCGGTATGGGTACGAAGGAAGTTACACGCTTCTGTGTCATATTGAGAAAGCTTGGGAGGGGGAGGGGTCTTTATTTAAAATCTTGCTTTTCAAAGACATAGAAAAAGGGAGGGCCATGGAGTCAACCCAAAAGAAGTGGTCATTCCAGTTCTTTAGGGAATTCAACGGTTTGCTGTGGCAAACAAGAGCCGCGTCGGAACGCTTGACTAACGACATTCACCCTTTATTATAGGAACTGGTATAGAACATACGGAAGCAATTGACAAAGGGTTGAAAGCCATGGACGCGACATAAGATCTCAAAATGAGAAACTTTAGCCACCCTGAACACCGAAAGTTGAGAAAGACGAATGCGAAAAAGGCCAAGAACATCTACAAGGAATTGAGACAAAGGGATCCGATAGTTGGCAAAATCAAAAAATCGAGTATACAAACCAATTTTGCCATCCGGACTTTGTAAAATACTTTGATTTGAGCCAGGTAAGGTTGGATGAACACAATTAGGTATATGATACTTAGTATACTTCTGACATGATTTCTTACTCTTACGCCAGAGTCTAATCGTCTCACGGTAAGGCTAACGGTTTACTCTTAATTGTGCAGGAAATCATCTTGTTACTTAGTTTAGTACAAGATCCGACTCATCAACAACTTATTGGCCTGGCCTAGTAAGCGTCCCCGATCCATCTCACACCCCCATCACACATTTTGTACTAACACATAAGGATGTAATTCGACAACTCAATGATTGTAAACAGAAAGTGTATGTGTATCATTATATTCTACAAGTAATTGAAATGATGATTAATTGAAATGACGGTTTACTCCTTTTGCTACAACAAATACATCGAATATAAATTTTAAGGTTATAAAGTTGACAAGCAATTAGATACTTTTATCATGTAGTAAAATGTTTGGATTCAAACCTCTTGATGCTATCATCATCACTTTATGGTGAGATATGCCAATCTCAGCTTAAAAAAATGCAACAACATATTCGAATTATATTTAATTTGTCAAAATAAAGTTTACAACATGTAAAGACTCCCATTATTATGAAAATCATATTTACCATATACACCCATTATCATGAAAATCATATTTACCATATAGATAGTTGCACTAACAACTATTTAGTGATTGAAAACATAAATATTAATGTGAAATTCATAAACTTTTGTCTTCACTAATGGTTGGTCTTTTAATTATGAAAACGTTTGTTACAATGCTAAAATTTATGGTTAACAAAACTCACAAAACTTACAAAACTATACAGTAAATTTAACAATTACAGAACAAAAAGTTGTTCGGTTTGCAAAGTTAACACACAGGTATGATTAGCGGAACTAGTTCGAACTTATAGCCGAAGCTAGAGCTGTTTCTTATAAGAATCGGAGCTGAAGCTTTTATTTCCAGATAGATTTGGCAAAGTAACTATGGCTATAATAATCGAACCCCTTGATATGATTCACATGGTTTTATGTGATTTGGGATTGATACCTACTAAGGTAGCGAATAGCGAGTACTTCATCATATTTGTTGATGGTGGTACAAAATATTGCTATTTACACTTACTTGAGAGTAAGGATATAGACAAGATTGTTCTATATAAATAAGTTGAGAATCAACTTATTATCGAAAACAAGGTGGTTCGAAGTTATATCAGAGGTGAATATGTGTCTCTATTTCTATATTTATGTGCTAAACTTAGAATAAGACATATATTTATTACTCTTGATACTCCAACAAGAGAAGTTTTGAAAGAAAAGAACCGTACCTTAGAAGATATGGTTAACGCCATGTTATTAAGTCCTTGTTTAAGACATGGCATGTGGGGAAAGCGATTATATCGGCTACTTATCTTTTAGATAAGATCCCTTGTAAAGAAAATAAGATAGTTCTTATGAACTATGGATAAGAAGAAGACTATCTTATAAGTATTTACAAATGTGGGGGGATATCTAGCTAAGATATCCATATTGAACCCCAAGGTTCAAAAGATTTGACCTGAAACTGTGAATTGCATATTCTTAGTATATGCTCATAACAGTAGTGCTTATGGTTTCTTTGTGTATGTTGATATACACAAGGATACGATAATAAAATAAAGAAGTGCTTCCTTCTTTGAAAATATATTTCCTTGTTAACGAAGGAAATTGGAAAAACATCTTGAAATAGATTACTAAGTTGTCCAAGTTCAGAGACAACGAGATGATAATGATCTCCAAGATGAGAGACAATATCAACCCAAGGAAGAAGAGGTTGAACCTAGAAGAAGCAAAAGGGCAAGAACCGAGAAATCGTTTGGACCGATTTTGTTTCTTTTATGGTAGAAAATGAACCTACTTCTTATCGAGAAGTGGTAACTTCCTCGGAATGGCTCAATGGAAAGAAGCCATTAAAAGCGAAATAGATTCTATTTTACAAAATCATACTTGGGAGCTCGTGAATTTACTTTCGGGTTGTAAACCACTAGGCTATAAATGGATCTTCAAGAAAAAGATGAAAGCCGATGGCACCATTGACAAGTACAAAGCAAGATTGGGAATCTAAGGATTTAGACAACAAGAAGGTCTATATTACTTTGATACTTATTCTACGCGAATAACCCCAATTAAGATGATACTTGCTATTGCCGCATTAAGAAATTGGAAAGTTTATCAAATGAATGTGAAAATGACATTTCTAAATGGGGATTTAGAAAAAGTATTATACATGAACCAACCTAAGGGTTTCATGGCTCCTGGACTAGAGAGCAAAGTTTGTAGGCTTGTTAAGTCATTATATGGCTTAAGGAAAGCTCCCAAACAAGGACATCAATTTTCACCATATCATGTAAGAATGTGGATTTGAAATTAATGGATGTATTTGTGATCGATAGTATATATGTACTCTTGTGTTTATACATAGATGGTATAATTATCACTAGAAGTGATAAGAAGATAAACAAATCCACTAATGATATGTTGGAGTCAAGACTGACATGAACTTCATTAGTTGTTGAATATGGTTCTTGGAACTAAGGTCATGTGAACCAATATGGATTTGTTTTGAAGTCAAAAACATTATAAGGACAATATTCTTGAGAGGTTCAATGTGGGGGATTCCGGCCTAGCTAGAATTCAATGACATCTTTTAATCTAAAGGTGTTGCCCATTTTGAATACTCAAAGAATATTGGGCATCTTATGTGTGTAATGACGTGTGTGACTTGAATTTATAACCAGGTCAAGTATACCAGTAATTCAAGTGATGATCATTTGAATAGTATTACACAAGTACGATGATACTTATGAAATTGCATTATGGAAGATATCCGACTGCTATCAAATGATAGAGTAATGCAAATTTGGATTCTTACTTAAAAGAATCTAGATCCACTAGAGCGGATGTACTTACGCTAAGTGGAAAGCTATGTCTTAGAAATCTTGAAAGTATTTCAAACAGACGCTTATAGCTAAATCTATGATGAAATCTGAATTTATCATTTAAGATAAATTTATAGAATATGCGGGATATTTACGTTAATTCGTAAAGGACATACCAAGATGGCGTAAACCGGTAACGTAATCACGCGAATAAAATGCGGAAGAAAGGCGGAATTGCTACGCAATATCCTAGAGGACAACCAAGTGGCCTAAACCGGTAAACGCCATTAGTATACATTGGGACATTAAATCGGACCATGGGAATAGATCAAAGTACAATGAATAAAGGAAAGTCCATTACATATCCGTCGATCGACATAAGCTCGATACGACAACTACTCTCAAACTGGATTTAATCTCAATGCCCAATGTGGCTCAAAGGATAACATCGCGGATCCGTTTACTAACGGCTTAGCAGAGATAGTTAGTAATTCGTCTAAAGGAATGGACCAAAAAGCCCCTTGAAGGAAATGAGTTTTTTCTATGAAGAAAACCTAACCTATTGAACTGGAGATCCCAAATCTAGGTTCAGATAGACAGACCTAATCATAGAAATGTGGGGGAAGCACGTCAATATGGGGAGTTACTTATCTTGTAACCCTCCTAGCCCATTCCCTATAACTAATTTGACTTTTTGAGAGTTCAAACATATGCTTTAAATGGTTCAAGGATGAAATATAAAGCATAAAGATTCAAGATGAAATCTGAAAGTATATTTTTAATGATTCATGATGAAATCACCTATGTGAGAGAGAAGTGGGGTCGCTTCAAAGGGAATTGTTGGGGTGCAATTCCCTAAGAGCGTCTTAGCAGATACCAGGCTAGTGGGCTCATGACCATAGACGGGCAGACTATAGACTATGACAAGGTCAGGGAGAGTCGTGTGTGAGTGTGTATTGTCGTCTACGTAAACAGAGGCTGAGTTCAAGGACATCGCAGTTGATTAGGGTTAGTCTAACTCAGACTCGAGGCAAATGCATCTCACGGAAGGGAAGGTTCAAAGGTCACACCTACCATATCTATGCAGGACTCAACCGCAAAATTCACCGAGAATTTCAGTGTTTTCCGCCCGATTTCCAATACATTGGGGGATTGTTGGAAAATTTTAGTGAAAATTGTGTTTTTACACTAACTTTGGACATAGATTAATTATTAGTAAATATAATTATTAAATGTAAGGCCAAGGTCGAGGCCAGTAAATGTCCAAAACAGAGTTAGTGTGAATGAGATATCAAGTCTCAAAGAAGGAAAGTTGGAATGGAGGAAAATGGTTAAATGTCAGTTACGAGCTCGTTTGGTAACTGCAAATTAATGTGTCCTTAATTGACAATTGAATTGGCTGTTATTATTTGTTTCAAAGGTTTATAACTGTAAATTAATGGGTCATTAATTGACAATTTAATTGGCGGTTATTATTTGACTCAAAGGTTTATAACAAGAAAATTAATGAATTATTATTAAGGCATTAATTGAATTGAATTGCACCCATTACACCATACACAAGAGAATGATGGTAAAAATAGATGGCAATCTCAACTATTTCCGAAGAAGAACAACACAAGAAAAACACACAAGAGAGATAAGCTCCATTAACAAGTTTTCCAGCAGTCTTGTCGATCAGAAGCACTCTGTTTTCCGTGATATTTCAGGCAAGTATGTCAGGTCCGGCTGTACAACAGCTTTGGACGTTGGTAAAACGCCCTGGGAAACAGACGCGAATCTGTTTTAAGGGAATCGTGATTTCAACACTAGCTCGTTCTTTTTTACCTTGCGTTATGTTATCTTTTGTTCCTTTACGTTCATTTACTGTGTAATATTCGATCTACCGCTATTAAAAGTAAGCAGGTTTCCCCAACACCATGGACAATTGTTAGCGTTTCTAATGATGATGAAAATACTGGTGGTGGTGGAACCTTGCAGGTGATCCGACTTGTATACTTTATTTTTGCTTTTTTGGACCCATTGAAAGACACACGTTTATTTCTCCACTCCTATTGATTAACTTAATTGTTATGACAATGAGACAATCTATCTGCTGTTTGTAATTTCTGAAACAAAGAATGAACCCAATTGGGTGCTGATAGGCAGATGGATTGATCTAATGTTATCGTCCAGAGCAGAGGTCTTACAAAGCTGGATAAATTCATATCTCAATTCTCACTTGCCGACCCAATAGAACTCTTGGGATGTCTTAATAACCGTTCTCAGCTAAAGTATGTTGTAGGAATTTGCAGAATAGTAATCTGCATGGCGATGTTATCTCTTGTATTAGACTGTTTTAAGACTCTTGTACCCTTTTAATATAATTTGCTGCATCTATCGACTTTTGGTGTTTTTCTTTGAAGTAGTTTGTATTATTTTTGGGTTTTTGAATAACCAGCTTTTTCTTTGCTTGTCTTCTGGATCCAAACTTTCTTTTTTTAGACTTGTTTTAGCCCGTCTGCAAACTGTTAAAATAGCACTGATCGAAAAAAAACACTTTGAAACCGTCTTTTATGTTTCCATGGCTTTTGTTCACAAATTCTGTGTTCTAGAAAAAAACAACTGTGTTATGTGATCATCATTTATATAGTGAAGACTAGAATTTGTGGTGGCGTGCTTATCTGACCGTGGGTTCATGAGGTTTATACCTTTTTTTATTCTCGCTTTTCTACTTCTCGAAGTTGGAAAATACATTTAAGAGAGACTCATGTCCCTATAATTTGTCTAAAATCAAGTTACCTACAGTATCATACTATCATCTAACTCCATTATATCCTCGCTCGTAAGTAACCAATTTTAAGCAAAAATAAGGCATCATCATAAGCCGGCACCTCACCATAAAGTCATAAACCTTCCAATGACCATACCCATGGCTAGGATCAAGTAGTCCCATCTTTCATGACTTACTATTCCTAGCCACATGAGTATGTCATTATCAGAAACATTGAAACACTTCACATGGACTATACCAAACACCATTTTCAGCATATCCCATTTACATAAGCAGGAAACTACCTTTTGAAGATTTTAGACACAAAGCCGATAAGCAACCTCCATGCAGCTACACCGTCACAACAATACATCGAAAGGACTTGTCATTAGTTAAGGCTATCATTAACTTTACAACATAAAGCACAACTCATACTCTTATTTGGATACCATTTAAGGATCATGTCCTTTGTTAGTAATCTCTCTTGAATCAGCAGACATAAAATGAAAGCATGCCTTGTGAAACATTTGAGTACCACGCAACTTTACTCAATGAAACTTTATGAAATTGAAGACGAGGCTCTGAAAGATGCATGCCTTGTTAACATTGGTTTTCGGAAAATGAATTGCTCTTGGTCAGTATGTAAATCCCTTACAATCTTTGAGGCGTATTTTTGAATATTCTCTAGCTCGAATCCTTCTTTTCGTGGATCTAATATGGAATAGACAAAGATTTGTTACAACACAACCTATGCATGTAATGTGTATCATGGACATTACGACTCTTTGATAGACTCAGAAGCTTCCATACGACACTCTTACAAGTCTTGTTTGTTTTGAGTCACTTATAGTTAACATGGCTATACAAATATCACATTTTCTTTTATTTTTAGTAGCGCGTCCTTAGACCATCGCTTTTCAGTAACATTTGTTGGAGATTTTTTTCACCTCACTTTTTTCATCATTCTTAATTTGATTTGCTGTGTTTTTCTTGCTTCTTTGTGAGTCAGACCCAAGCCAGACCCCGTGCGCAACCGTCAAACCGGGCCGAAAAACCCCCGCCAGCCCCGGAAAAAACCCATCAAAAACCATCAGACCCGGTCCAAACCCAGTCGGCAACTCAGGCAAACCCGTCAAAAACCGATCGCAACCCGGCCAGACCCGGTCGAAAACCAGCTAATTCCGGTCAAAAACCGGTCAGACCTCGTCTGCTCCACAACCCCGGCATCCCTGTCAAAAAAACCCGGCCAGAAAAGACCCGGTAGAGCCGAAACCCGGACAAAACTATCAAAAACCTGTCAACCTACGTCAAAACCCAGTCTGATCCCCGTCGAAAACCCCGCAGACCCGAACAAATAAGATACCCCTCAGACCCGGTAAACCCGGTCAAAAATTAGTCATAACGCGTCGGAATCCTCAGAACCCGTCGAAGAACCCAAGTCGAACTGGACAACCCCGTCAGGCCCATCAAAACCACCAAAACCCAGTCAAAAAAACCTGTCAAACACCGCTAGACCCCCGTCAAAAACCGACCGAAAACCTTATTAGACTCGCCCAGTCCAGACAACCCATTCAGATCAGCCGAACCCGTCAACACCATCAAACCCCGGTTCAACACTCAGCTGCAACCCTCGCAAAACCACCGAAACCCGTCAAAACACCACTCAAAACTCCGTCAGATCCTCTCAAAACCCGATGAGACCCGATCAACAACTGGTTGAAATCGGCTCAATTCCCCGTTAGCTAGGTAGAAGAGAGAAAAGATGAGAGAAGGAAAAAAGCGAGAGTAAATTGAAACGAAAGGAGGAGTACCCGGTCAAATAATTGATCTTCACCAATCTCGTTGGAACTAAATCTACTTGCACAATCAAGAAATAAACTAACCATCAGAAAAAAAACATATAAAAAAACAAAAACCATTGGATTAAAATAGTAGTGTACCATATGCTAACATAAGAACAAAAAGGTAGAAATAAATAAATGAAATATAATGGAATGAATCTAAGGTTTTCGAGTTGCTTCTCTCCCGTGGGGGTTTTTCTTTCAAGGTGAGAATCTTGTGGGGTTCGCCCTAAAATCTCGGTTCGAGGCTGGCAAGACTACCTTCTCTTTTTCTGGGTATGTACTGTGTGAATCGAATCACTAATTATTATTCCAAGGCTGCAGGGACTACAAGTATCTGTGGAATCAAATACTAACTTTGTAACTGTACTAACTCTCCCGTTCCAAAAAATAAAATAAAAGGTGCCTTGTTCATTTTAGTAATGAGAAATAGGAATACAATGAAATAAATGGAATAACAAGGGGCAACAAAAACGTATCAAACTTAATGGTACTTTTCAATTATGTTATATCGCATTTTTTGTATAAACACATAACTTATTTTTTGGCTAATTGGTATTTTCGTTAAATGTTTAACGATAATCCCCCTGTATAAGTTTTAACAATTTCAAATCAACCGCCGCTACTTACCAACCATCATCTGTCCGCCACCCCACCAAGCCTGCCCCACCACAATCACTACAAACACCGCTCTACCCCAAACCCTACCCACACACCGAACGTTGTTTTCCCACATGATAAATAACACGTGTGGCACCAAGGTCGACATTTTACCCCCTTCCGAACGTAGGTATGACCACATTGCCATACAGATATTCATTCTAATATAAAAAATGTCTAGTTCATTATTTTTCTAAACCTTTTTGTTCTTATGATAAGCATATTACATTTCTATTTTTTTATCTTATGTCATTTCTCCTTTTACCTCTCTCACAAATCGAGCTTTTTAATTTAATTTTTGTATTTTAGTTAATCTCGCAAAATAGTAGTAATGCGAGATTGTAGTTTGTTTCATATGTCTGCATATATTATTAGAGAGAATGAATTGTCGTTACTTTGTATATGTAGTATTTCATTTAAAATTTCTACTGAAACAAATTGTTTATGTGGGTCCTGAAGCAATGCAATAAAAAAAGTGTTTGCTGATAAAAATTAGCGTTGGTGATTAAACGCGTGGTGGTGGGGTTGATAGTGGAGGCCAGTGCTTAGTATGATTGTGGTGGAGAGGCTTGGTAGGCAATCGATGATTGGGGTGATGGTAGCGGCGGTGGACTTGAAATGTAAAACTTAACGGATGATCGTGAAACATTTAACGAAAATAACCAAATTTGGCAAAAAAATAAGTTGGGTGCCTTTTTATGCAAGAAAAAAAGTGCGATACGTTGATTAAAAATGACCTTTAAATTTGGTATCTTTTTGTGCCATTTGCTCTAGAATATAATGGGTATTCGTATTACAATTGATTGTGCATGGTTAATAATATGCAAAATCTCACTTTTTATAAATAAACTACTTTAAAAGAATTCAAAGCCACCTGAACCTTAATGCTTTGTAGTTTGTATATTTGATTTTAGTTAATATCATGAGCACTTTCAAATTATTGTACAACTATTTTTAAGTATTAACATTAAAGTTAATACCTCTAAACAAGCACACCTAAGTTTTATTAAACCATTTGCTTATTAGACCAGTTTCATAGAAATATCAACAAGTCTAAAGAGCAAAAATTATTAATTTACGAATAGAATATCAAGAGGTGTTAAAATATTAAGCAATAAAACATCTTCGCCAATTTAACAAAATGACATATAAAATGAAAATAAGCAATTTTCTAATCATTTGTCAACATGACCTAGCAATCTAGCATGTTCAAACCAACTTTAGAGGATCCTAATCCTATACAAAACTAAAGCAACCAAATGTAGCAGCTGTGACGAAACGAAAGTATAGCCAAAGCTGTAACGAATTATTACAAACAAGTAAAAGTAAGAAAACAGATACATGACAATAACCATGTAGACGAATCGAATTAGGGTTGTTATACAAACTTATAAATGGAACAACTATGGACAAAGTATAAAATAGGGTTGAATTGTAGATGTAAACTGTATCAAACGAGTACAAAGGTGCCTGCGCGTTGCGACGGAGCCACTTTTGACTTATCTTTCGTATTTATCGTTTGCCAAAAATGTATTTTGCCAGTTTTATGAAAGCACTGAAGTTTTGAAAATGTATTCTGCCAAGATCTTGTGTAAGTTATTGGGTAAAAATATTAACTCTCTAAAATAGCTTATACAAACACCTTAAATGAGCTTGTCTTTGCTAGTACGCTAATAACTCTTCTAAATAAGCTAAAACAAACACCCCTTTGTGGATATTCTATACGCCAATATTAAAAAAAAACACCCCTTTGTTGAATATGACAATATTTCGTAAACTTATGAGATGCAAAATAATAAAAAAGTTAACACAACATATAAAAGTATCCCCTATAATTTATAAAACGTAAATCTCTCATACACAAAAATAACCACTCTTTGGGCTTTCCTCCTTTCCTTCAATAAACAGCAGCCCTCAAAGTAAACAATGACCCAATGAAGACACCAGTCCACAAACCAAACACTGGCCAAAAGAAATTTTGTCTTCACTCGACATGCTCCATAGTATATAGAGCAAGGTTATAAATAGCGTGAGGCGTGGCGTGGCGGCATGGCCAAGCCTCACGCCTTTTGCAGCCCAAGGCGAGTCATGGCTTTTTTTAAGGGCGTGACTTAAGCGCACAAAATATGAAAATATTTATAAATTTATATATTTATATTATATTACATATATATTGAGTTTTAAAAAAGCGTCATACATAAGGAATACATTCAAGAAACTATCTTTGCATGAATCTTTTCATTTTTTCTATATTAAAAATGACGATTTTTAAAATCGAAATTGAATTCAAAAAAAGCTCTACCTAACGTTTTAACGCGTCTTATACGTTTTTTTCATCGTCCTCATCTCACGTCAACCCTTAAGCCCAAGCCTTTGTCATTGTGCGTGGCGTAAAGTTCACGCCTTTGCGGGGCCTTTGCGCGCGCCTGTTAGAATATTTGTCAAGCTCCAAGCTATTTCCAACTGCACTCAAATCTACAAATGTTAGACGAACGAGTTGCCAGTAACAATTTTCTGATATAGAAAATTATTTTTAACTAAACAACTGAATTTACCAACATTGCATGAGTGTAGTAAACTAGAGTAGAACCGAAATGAATAGGCATAACAGATAGTTTCAACGGCCTTTGTGATCACCATTTAGTACCACACGCAACATTACTCTCCCATGAAATTTTATCATTAGATCCTCTCAGTCTTTCCATGCTTTATTAACACTACATTTTCACAATGTTTTTTAATTACTTAACCATTTCAATCCCCACATACAGTTTGTGTTTGGTGTCCAAATTATTTGGAACTTTGACTTTGATAAAAGCAACGTATGTTGATGAGATCCAGACAACACGCGCGGGAAATTTAGTTGACCATATTCAATCATGCTAGCCGCAATAGCAGCATTTTGAAAACCCTGCACTAAAGACTTGTTTTCTTGTTACTATATTAGACAATGGACCAATCTCATTCCATGTGTCAAGCCACATACTGTATTTGAAGAATCTCCATTACCCGAACACTACCATATTTGAGGTTTAACAGATTCCCTTAAATCCTGACTCCCAAAGAAATACTCAAAACTTTCTCCATTAACACATATTGAAAAGGCCGACTCCTTTAAAATACTCAAAACTTTTCACCCTGACTCCATAGAAAGATTTTAAGAAACCTATATATATCTTGAATAACAACTTTAGGGATGAAAAAGACAAATGCCCAATATGTTTGCACAAATGATAGAATAAAAGCTACTAGCATATGAATATTTTTTTTTTCAATCACTTTTTATTCCTTACCTTTTCAACAAGGCTTTTGCAATATGTAACACTTAATCTCATGTTACCAATGTACACCCCAGTACTTACATGAAGTTTACCTCACTGCCAAATGGAATCATCCTTTAATGTTAACCTCAACTATTATGCTACCGAACATAGTACTCTTTCCCATGTTTGGATATAAGCCTTATACTTCACTAAATTCCTCCAAATGGTAATTTTAACTGTCATGTTTGGTTTATCCTGCTTTTAAGTATCAAACTGAGAATTAGCTTCCATCACAATTGTGAACAAATAGGGTGATATTGGATCCCCTTGCCTTAGGCCTCTACCTCCTTTAAAATACTCAAAACTTTCTCCATTAACACATATTGAAAAGGCCACTGTTTTGACACAAGTCATTACCCATCCTATAAACTGTGCATGGAAACTATAACCTTCTTATACCTCCTTCAAAAATTCCCAACTAACTGTATCATATGCTTTCATTATATCAAATTTATAAGCAGATATTTTCTTCCCCCGCTTACAACCACAACCTTTACGAAGTCACATGATATTATTCCGTAGTAATCTCTTGTGGTTAAGACAACTTTTCTTAATTTGAACACAATTCTACATAACACATTCTTCAATCTCTTAGTAAGGATCTTACTGATAACCATCTAGACCAGTTGTCCTCAATCCTTTTTAGTGCCTCTTTTATTTCATCCATAGTAACAACAAAACACATTACCTCAGCTTCTTAGTTAGACACATGTTTAGTAAACAACTCATTGGTATTTTTAATGTGTTGAGTATCACTTTTTACACTAAGAATTTATTTTGAAGTGTTTGACAAATTGAGCAGAACCTCATCACCCACATATCTAACTCCATGCTCATCACAAACATTATAAATGTAGCTTCTATGCCTTTTCCCTCTTATTAGCTCATGAAAACAAGCTGAATTCTTATCACCCTCCTTCAACCAATCAACTTTTGCTAGCTGGTATAACAATTTTTCCTCATCTGGGACTGCTTCATTGTATTCTTTTAGCACATTAATTAGTAGCTTTTTTCTTAACTCAGAATCTTTATCAACCTTGCCTCGAACTTCTTTCAACTTTTCTTTAAACATAGATGCTATTTCAAATAAGTTTCCATTCTTCTGGCTTAATCTTTTCAATGCTTGCTTAAGGCCTTTTACGTTTTTCACCGGAGTAAACATTTTATGCCTTGTCACTATCTTGCTCCATTCTTGTTGAACTAATGGAATAAATTCCTCCTTATCAGTAAGGTAATTAGAGTACCTGAATATTTTATTCTTCTTCTTCTTCAACCCTTTAGAAATCACCATAACAACAAGGCTATGAGCACATACCAAATAGGGTAGAAAACATGCTTGTGCTTAAGGAAAATCATATATAAACTTGCCATTTCGGATAATCGTATATAAATTCTTAAGAGTAGCAGTATTAAGATTCACTAAACTTTTAGTCCAAGTGAAGTGAAACCCAATTTTGTTAATGTCTTCAACCTCAATGTTAGAGACACAATCATGAAACCCCAAATTTGTTTAAGTCTTCAACCTCACTGTGTTTCTTATCCCACTCCAACAATAATGTGTAACATTTTCTTTCATCAAGCTTCTTGCTTGATTCTATATATTCTTTTATCTGCTGTGAAAAAAAAAAAAAACTTGTCATCATCGCCCACATAGACCTAATCATTGATCTCATCCATCAAGGCTTCTTTTTTCATTCTCATATCTACTTTGTAGAACCAACAAACTTATATCACTTTTCCTCAGTGAAATCCAAATTGTCTGGCTAATATTCCATACCATACTACTTCCTGCTACATTATGCTGTTTCATACGTATTCCCCCCCCCTTGTCTCCATTTATATTCCACCTCATAAGCAGCACCTATATTTTCATGTTTTTCTTTCATATTACTTTCTTATTTCTCCTGTAACTTCATATACTTTTTGCGCTAGGGATGAGCACAGGTACCCTGGTCCCGTACCGAATTAGTGGTACCGTATTTTTCCCGAACATAATTTAGTGTACCCGGTACCGTACCGAACAAACGGATTTCGGATACCGTACCGTACCGGGAAATCGGGGTTTTCCCCCTCTATTTTCCCGGGAAATTTCCCGATTTTGGGAATTTCCTTCCCAGAACGTAACAAAACCGTATACCGGGAATCGGTACGGTTCAGGTTCGGTTTCGGGATTCGGGTCGAAATGCTTGCCTTATTCTTTGGTCTATACATCCTCTCAACAACCCTTTTATTCCCAATAAACAAAACCACAGCAGGTTTGACTCTTGTTTTTAGGCTTCACACAAACAACAAACCATCATAATCCAGCCTTCATTAATTTTCCCCTTACTGTTTCTATCCTAGTTCTACTTCAGTTCTGACTTTTAGTACATGAGTAAACTATGTCCAAACACTTACAGTGATTACAAAGGAGCAGGCTTCCAAGGATATTCATCATACATTTTTAGTTCTCCCTCCTTCTCCTCGCTACCCTCTGGGCTTTACTTTATATTATCAAAATAGTGAATCTCAACCACTGTCTTGACAGCCTTGAATAGCAATGAACTCTGGCAAATCCACAACTTCTCAGCACCTTGATGATACATGAACTTTTTATTCTCGTCATTACTTTATTATTACTAATCACAAAATTTGGAATCTTATAGCATTGACATTGCAAATCGAGTCGCAAATTTTTTTGCAGGAAGCTTTACATTTCTTGTAGAAGGCGACCCTCTAGACAAATATGGCTACTAACAATTCACTACTTACAAATCAAAACAAGGACAACTGAATTAAACCAGAACAATTAGGGGATTTGAAACGATCAATTAGCGAAATAGAACCGTAAACAGAGAAATTTACCTGTAAGTTGTTTATGAAATGAAAAATTGAGTGAATCGTATACATTAGAATTGAAAAGTGAAGTAGAATGAGTGTGGATCAATGACGGAAAACATTTATTTTTTGAAACTGAATTTCCCCCCAAAAGATCGTATTTGTTTCTTTCTTACATTGGCCTTCTTTAGAATTTTGGTCATACTTAGATAATAGTGCTGATTGCCTCAATAACGTTTTATACTTTAACGACCTTTTAACCGACGAATCCTATAAAGGTTTTGTTAGATGTGAATACAAGCATCAACGCTTGTAACATCTTTTGGTCCTCTATTTAATATCGAAAGATTTATAAACAAAAACCTGCTGAAGTAAAGTGAATATAGAAGTAACATAAATAATAAGTGGTGACATTCAATTAGATACAACATCTCAATTTTCCCATCTCATTAGTCATTACCAATACATACAACAACGTTCTAATTGTGTTTGATTCAGTCTTATGTTCTAAATGCCGAAACTTCGACGCCCACATAACAGTTTAGCACTACATAGTTCCTCCAAGACATACCAGTTTCAATTCCATGGGAATGAAATTGTCTTTGATCTCGTTATTATAGAAAAATTCCCAGACTATAACCTCCATCCAACCATCTTCTCTGTGTTCTGGAACTCTCTTATCTCTGTATAAATCAACGGGGTCTGGGGCTTTAAGATAAATAATTGTGGTGTCTTTGTTATTCTTGTTGAGTAGATCTCGTGCTTTCACAGGACACTTGAGTCCCTCGCTGTTTTCTGGAAGTTGAAACACAAGATAACATGCATAGGCTGTATCTGCTGACAGCATTTTAGTTTCAATATTGCAGTTGATACTAAATGCTCGGTGGCGTTGAAGCTCGACAACCTCTTTAAATCTGCAGTCATACATAATATCTTCAGGTTAATAAAGCTGGTTGAATCATATATGTGTATATGTGTGTGTGTGCGCGCGCGCTTTACGAACATTAAACTACAAAACGAACCTAGACGATGTTGAAGGTTGGCATTTGGAATATTCTGCATTCAACGAATTGTTTATTACTGCCTTTGCTGGTAGCATATGACATTTCTTGCAGTTCATTTTGCTTAGCGAAAAGAGCTGTTTATTGTAAAGTAGCAAATCCGTTAATACCTGATTAACCACAGGGAAAATATGAATAGAAGTTGAAATCTGGAAAAGAAAAACCTTTTCCCCATTGTCAAATAGGACTCCAGTTGAGAGAAGCTTGTCAAGCTCTTGTTTGGTCATAGTTAGCACATCGTACTGCGACCTCTTCATTATTTCCCGAAAATCGCTCGACGATTGTTGGTCCCAATTAATGCTTGAATCTGCATTTATTGATCTATCCACACTCTTTTCATGCTCCACCTGTCAAATCGGACGAGTATGTCTGTTTAATTATTTTCTTTGTGGAACTGTATCCAGATATGAGCCTCCTTAAGCCAAAGGTTCACATGGAAACTTTTAATGTAACGAGCTTTGATTGACATGTCTAAATCATACATGTAAGAAATAGATTAAGACACATGACAAGATCAAAGGTATATATGAGAAAAGAGAGAGTAATGGCTAAGTTATGCGTTAAACATTGAACTCTATTTGATAAACCAGGCTTCTAATTTAGGATATGAGTCAGGCAGACACGTCAAACAATTTTCTTTATAGATATGAACTGTCTTACGTATGTTGACTGGGCTTACGTTATCAATGGGTTGAAACTCAATGCCATCTAAAAAGATCGGACCGCTGCCACAAGGACGTCCCCATAAGCCTCCAGCTGAACCTATAAAATCTAATAATTTGATTATCACTCCCTAAAGCGGCACAACTCAATACATCATCCAACTCATCGCCTTCGCTCTGCATTAGATGAATTAACTCTCCACCCGTTTTGAATTTTAGTCCACATAGGGTTTTATATTTCGAAACCAATTTTTTGGATCACAAAATCTAAAACCCAGGTAAGCTCCATATATGCTTCCCCAAAGATAGAAACTGAGTTTTTATTTAGAATGTGATTTTTGAGATTTTTGAGTATATGATATCCTTTGCGACTGGTTCCAAAACCTGTGCATTTAAATTTTAATATATTAGCTGGTAAATATATTTGATTATGAACACTGTCTGTATATCAGGTGAGAACCGTGTAAAATTACACAGAAAATGTAAAAATGATTTCTGTTGAACAAAAAAAAAAAAATTTTTGAAAAAATGTAAAAAAGTTTAACGAATTAGAGGTTAAATGGAAAAGATCGCTTGAAATATTTTGATAAAAAATGACAGAGAAGATGACCTGGAGTTCTCTAAAACTTTCCACTTAGAAGACCAACACTTCTCGTAAGAGAACATTGTTGCTGATATCATTTCTTTCGCTTTTCCATCCTTGTTTAGTGATAACAACTGTAGATTATAAAAATTAAACAAAATCAAATGTACAGCTATGAAATTCTAAAGATACAATTACCAGAACATATCAGAGAGATATATAAAAGATTAAATCACCACTTTTCCATTGTTAAGGCGGATTCCTGAAGAGAAAATGGAATAGAGATCTTTCTTTTTGATTTGTTGGGACTCCCGAAGTTCTATCATCTTCATAATATTCTCATTATCTTTAGGCAGCTTTTGCTCAAATTCCCACTCTACCTGTGTGTGTATCAAGAATAACATTTACATTAGATCAGTTAACTCTCAAACTCTAGAAATATAACAGATTACGGTAAAAGTTCTATATAAGCATCCTTGGTGATATATAAAGTTACCATTGTCATGTATCAACTCAAAAACTCAAGGTAAAAATGACTAAAACAGGAAACAGAACCCTCTTTGGATATTAATACATGCATTTATTGTTACTGCGCGCTCCTCCTTTTTCAATAAAAAATATATTATTTACTTTTGTAAAACTTACATGGATGTCCAACGCTTTCTCTAGTTCCTGTATTACCAAAGCCATCGTTGGACGTTTTTCTTGATCTTTCTGCAAACACTCATAGGCAACTTCTGAAAGTATATCTATCGAGTTTACATCCATTTGTTCCTTAATATCATCAAATATTAGCGCATGTAGTTTTCTCTCCTCAAAGCAGCGTGCAGCCATCCAAGTAAGGAACACAACTTTCTTATCTTTGACTCCATCTCCTACATCTATAATTTGGCGCAGTATGGGGTGAGAATACTTTTCGACCTTATCAATTGTCGGTCTCCCTGATAATAATTCGAACAATACCACACCAATGAAAAGACATCAGTCTCTTTTGTGAGCCCTAGACAAGGATGTGAATCAGATAGCCCTTTCGTTCCATGTGTTTTTAGAATATGAATCAAATTTAAGATTGTAGCTTTTCAGGTCATGATCTATAGAATGTTGCCGCTTTTTAATGTTCCAGACTGTGTTGGGTTTTCTTTTGAAAGAATGAATTGAGTTTAGCCTCTTGTGCAGCCCCAATGAGATATAATTGAGTCGGTGGCACCATTAAGACTTAGACTATTTAGGTGCTTATCTAGACTCCGTTAACAGCATAATCCATTATAATGGAATTTTCACACATTCTTCTTCCAAAAGCCCTCGTAGGTAATGATGTTCTCATGAGCATAATAAAAGCTTGCTACCTCTTTTAAGACTGCACCCTTCTCTATCATAACGAGCCCTATTCAAAGCCGCTTACACTACTGCAACTGTTTTGGATTTAATAAAAAGTGTGAGTTCTGTTTTATATCTTTGCAGTGATCTACACTCCCCAATAACACTTCCTTGCTGAAGTCATTTGTGACCAGCCTTGACCTCCTACAAGCGAAAATACGTTTGGTTCCTATTTCCTGTGAAATTATTAGAAAGCATTTAAGTATACTGATTTATGAACAAATCATGAGTAAAAATAACGACATAACATTAAATAGGTTAGGTGAAAGGTTATAGCTTTGGCGACACTATATTTGAAAAAATAATGCCAAAAGGTCAAAAATCTATTCCCACACTCTTTTATATCTGTGTGTTCAATCTGTCAATGGGTTATGTACTCCCGCCCATCTTCTCAATTTGTAACTACTCTTTGTCAAACTTGTTTGAAAGTTGTTACAAAAACCCCTGAAAACTGTGAGTTAAATTTATTATTAACAGACTTGTATTGGTTTGTCATTAATTTTAAGTGTTTTTTCTAACATTGTGTCATCCAAACTATGTTATGTAAAAACCTAAAATTTAGAAATTTCATTCATATTGGTAATTTTGAATATAACCTAAAATTTATTAATAAGGCATTTGAAATTAACACATTAAGGTTTATAAATTTTAGAAAATTGAAAAGATATAACATAAGAGAAGTTTGTTTTAAAATATAAATATATATATATTATATACTATATATATATTATGAAATATATAGATATATATATATATATATATATATTAACTTATATATTTATATATATGGCCGGCCTATTTTAAAAAATAAAATAAATAATATAATCTCTTTTAATTTGATTATTTTGTATATTTACTTTCCTTTGTTAAAAGAACATATTTTAAAAGATAAGCATTAAAAGCTTTTAGCAAGTATTTTTTGTAATTTTCAAAATAAAAAAATAAAAATCATTTTGTCCCCCCCCCCCCCCCCCCCCCCCCCTTGCTCCATACAACCGCCCTATAGTGTTGATACACCAAAATCCGTTTAATTTTGAAGTCTGCTTAATTAGAAAAGAGTGTAATTAAAAAGGGAATAAATCTTTTAATTTGCAAACATGTAATTTTTGTCTTTCTCTTCCCTTTTTCTTATAATATACCGGCCCCTCTCCCATCCATTCTCCATCATTCTCTAAAAATTTTCTCTCCATAATTTTATGTATTCCTCCATAGAACTTCAAGCAAAATAAGGTTTTAATGTTTTTTGGGTAATCCTGAAGTTTGGTGTTCTATGGTGGGTTTTTGATCTTCATTCTTTGGTGTAATCTAGTTTCTTGGTGTTTGATCTTTGTACTCCTCTCTCAGATGATAGGTAATCTTTGATTTGTTTCATTCTTGTGTCACATGATTACATATGCAAATTTTCATAAACCTAAAAGATTATAAAAATATGTGTTTAATTTTCTTGAAAAACCCTAGATGTCATTAAGGATTTATTAATAATAAACTACTAAGATTAGAAACCCCTATGGTTGTTTTTAATGGTTGCTTTAATTAGGATTTTCCATGGTTTCTAATCCTTCCAGAATTTTAGGTCGTGTTCAAAACGGAGAATAATCTTAAATAGATTAAAAATTGGTTTTGGCATAATTCCTTGATTGTAAAGTGAAATTCACTGAGTCTATTATTCTGAAAAATCCGGGCTCCATATCAATGGAGGTCGGGAAGTTGATTAAAATTTTATAAGATTAAGTGTCAAAACTGCAGATTCTGGCCGAAAATTTCAGTTGTAGTGTTTGATTTTTAATTCTCAAACCGTAAGGAGATACACTTTAAAATTGTATTTGGTAAATCTTCATGATATGTGCTACATTCCATGATATTTTTTTCCAGTTTTCTGAGTTGTCTAAGTAGGGTTTTTACACGTCAACCTTTCAAAGGTTCTGCCCAGGTCATCAATTTCGGTGTAAATTTGGGTAACAAAGACAAAAGGATACTTAAAACATAGAAATAAATTACACCAATGATCATGGTTGTACTAGACAACAGTGGGAACCTCTGTGATTTTTTATAAAAAAATTAAAAGTCGTTTAATTGGCCTTTAACTTCGGGAAACAGCTTAAAAACGTTGGCAGATTTTTGAAATTTGGAAAACTCCTAATTTAGTTACCTAAGTGTATTTATGGTAAGATTAAGTAATAAACTTATGAAATAAGATAGTAACTTATGTAAGCATGGATTCCTTGTAGATATGGTGAAGTTTCTGTGATCTCTTGCTTTTGTGTTCATTTCTCTCCGATTGCTTATTCGTTAAGGTACAGATATTCCGTCCTTTTAGTAAGGACATCTCATGACTTGATTCTCATTGTTTAGCTACTTGATTTATTTTGATATTCCGTTTGATTTGCTATCCGTTCCTCTATGATTCATTTATATAATCGTTGATGTTCGTATCGTTATTTCTTATCCTTTGTTTGAATATTTCGTATGATATTAGATTCGTTATCTTGATTGGATTATTGGTAACTTGTTCAGTTATATCTTTTGCTTAAATCTTTGCCCAAGCTATTTGAACTAGTCATGGATGTACCATGACCATGTCATTGATGCACCAATGGCATGACACTATCTGTGGCACTTTGATTAGACCACGACGTTCCCTTTTGTTTGTGCACTTATTATGATTTGATTATATATGTTCGTACACTCGCCATAGTGCTTGTGTATATGATATAACTTTGTTTTGCAGGGAGCAGTTTGGATGCATCGCTAGGTACTAACCTTTTCGTTCATTTAGGTGAATGGTTGTATGTGTGCAATACATCCCATATCACATTTGTACAACAGGAGTGGCTTGCCTGTGTACATTTGATTATGATTATCTGATTATTTGTTTAGACATTCCTTTTATTATTCTTATCCTACTCATTTCTTCTATAAATATCGGGGTATATTGTTTGACAGGTTCTCGATGTTCCCGTTACGTCATTCCTTCAGTTTATTTTCCGTCCATTATTATTATATCTGTTTACTGAGCGTTAGCTTAATCACATTTTTCTTTCCTTTCCTTTGCCCCGGCAGGTACTAATCAGGAAGCTGGGATATGAGTGATGATGTAGAAAGCTTTTAGAGGTACCCGACCTTTAGAAGGAACCCTTTTTTATTTGATTTAATGTTATTTTAAGATATTTTCTTCTATTGAATATTTCTTTTATTTGACTTTGTTGGAATTTAATACTGTTGGAAGTCATTTTATTTCATGACTTGGTATTTTGATTAATAAAGTCTTCCGCTTGCTTTTATATATGTTCTGATATGACACCAAAATGTAATGCTTTGTCTCCTTTATATCGAGCTGGGGTGTTACAATGTACGGAAATGCCACTAGCCCCGCGTGTCACCGTCCTGAATGGCCAGCATTAATGAATGGTTCCCATATCAAGCTCCCTGACAACCACTAACATCTGACCACAATTAAGATAACACGCAGGTAGTGAACCTTTTAACTTTGCCCCTAGGCACAAGTTAGAAAAAAAAAAAAAAAAAAATTAAAAAGAAAAAAAAAAAAAAAAAAAAAAAAAAAAAAAAAAAAAAAAAAAAAAAAAAAAAAAAAAAAAAAAAAAAAAAAAAAAAAAAGAAAAAAAAATATTAAAAAAAAAAAAAAAAAAAAACACAAAAAAAAAAAAAAAAAAAAAAAAAAAAAAAAATACCTTATGTTATGTGTCAAAGGACTTATTTAGATAGTTTGTATAAAAATTAAGTTGAAAGTCAAAGTAAGAAGAAGTAATTTTGATGTAGAAGATAATTGTTACAGAGAAGATTATATATGTAAAATACTCAAACACAATTACACAACTTTCTTTTTTGTGTTGAGTGTCTGTTTGACCAGAGTTAGGAGTTAAGAACAAGAGGGAGAAATCATTTTCTAGTGACCAATTGCTAGTCAATTAGAAGTTTCAATTGAAGAACTAAGTTCCTTAGGCATTATCCCCGCAAGGTAAGTATGTCAAACTCATGTTAATCGTGCATTTTAAAGGTTAGGGCTCATCCAAGAAGATTGGAGAGATTGTATAAGGGTAATGAAGGTTTTGAGCCAAATTGAATGAAGTAATGTGTTTAAGGGTTAAGTTCCTTTATTAGTCTTGATAAAGTTGATGACTTGGGATGTTTATAACCCTTTTGATAATTATTGAGTAAAGGCTTATGTTAGATTTCGTGCATTTTCTAAAGGTTATGGGCTCAAAAGTAATGACTTTTGAGGGTAAAAAAATGGTCTTAACTTGTTATGAAAATAACTTTTTTTAATATTGGGTGAATTAAGGGTAATGAATGTGATATGTGTATAGGAAGGAAGTGTTAGCTAGCTTGGATCAAATGCTAGGATTACCTTCGTTAGTCATAACTAGCTATAGTATGTTTAGTTGGTCATAACTAGTTATTAGCTTAGATGGTCATAACTAGCTATGACATGTGTTATGTTAAAGTGCTTCCTATGCAAGTGTTGGTTTAGTTAGTCTTATTGACTAGCTATGGAATGTGTGAGATTCAAGATTATTGAATCATGTATTGATAGCTTGTTAATTCCATTTACTTACTAAGCTTTAATGCTTATGTGTTTAGTTGACCATGTTTTGTAGGTTCAAGCTCACAAGGTATATATAAAGGCAAATGAATTAAGGAATGAAGTGTTGAAGTAGAATTACTTGTCGTTTTGTGTTTAGTAGGCAAGTAATGATCTTATTACCATGTTCGAACAAGTGAAACCCCCAAGTGTCTTTGCAAAGTGATGTATTTTAAATTGAGGTTTTTGAGTTTGTGTTATGAATAATGGAAACTGGATTTAAGTACAAGTAGTTTAAAATGGGTTGTTTGCGTTTAACTACCATGTGGTGGTAAAATATAGCTTCTTCCCTTGCGTGTTTTTGTTTTTAATAAATTTTGTACAAAACCATAAAATACACACATAAATGATATCGTTTAATAAGGGACTTTTGTGAGTTGGGAATGAGAGAGAGTGGTTGAATAAAAGCATTGTTTTGTTTATGTAATTGGGCCTTTATGTATTTCATAAAATAGCACAACCCCACTAGTCAAATATAGTTCTTCATTGTCTTTCTGTGTGGCATCAATTCCAACTCATTACTATCTCTACATTTTTAATATTTTATAATATAAATTTAAATTTAACAATACAAAATAAACAATATAAATGTACTAAAATGTTATTTCTCTTTTCTATATTCACAAATGTGATTTTTGAAAAAGCTAGTGGCGCAACTTATTGCTTGTTTATCTTTCACCACTATATAGATAATAAATTATTATAATAAAAATAAATATACTAGTAAAAAAATCTTAATACAAATTCAAATCCTAATTTTAAACTCATCTACAAACCACAAGGGCCGTAAGTTTTCCAAAATTACGAGTCATGTACGTAACCAGTTCCAGAAATTGTGAAGAAATTTGATCTGAAGCTTAATTACGCCCAGGAATGTAATGCTATAACGGTACATCTTATACGGCGTATGAGCCTATACGATGTATAGGATTACATTTTGTGATGTTTGTTTTAATATTATAATTGTGACGCCCTTTTAAAATAAGTCTTCAATACTTGTGAATTATTTTTAAAATTTTGTTATATTGTTTAGACTTTGAAACTTTTTCCAAGTGTCACTAAATGACATTATTTTTGGTGAAGGCCGTTGGAATATAACATAACATCAAGCATGAGAGAATTACAAACGGGCATAAAAAAAGTTATGATGACTTTACCATGAATTGTCAATGCAATTGCTTAAGCTCTTTCCAGGAACGTCAGAGCCATTGTCAGGTGATGAGTTTCACTACTATGCAAGCATTCGTGAGTTATCGCAGCAAACGTTTTGACTGAATCCAAGAATTTTTCATTCTCAAGATCTTTTCTTAAATATTCACCAATAATCTGCGATGGTTGGTTGCTTACTAGACGTTGGTCCGCCTTCTCTACTAGAATAGCTCGAAAATTTCCTTTGACCGGAGGTTTCACAAATTCCCCAAATAACACTTCGAGTAACACCACACCAAAAGAGTACATATCAGACTGTTTACTCAATATACCTTCTTTCAAGTATTTTGGATCCACATAACCGCTCCGTGCCTACCGGAGTACTTTATGAAAGCCAAGAATCTGTATTCACACTTGTTATAGACAAGCATACATCTACCGATTCAGCCTTTTCAAAATTGTCTCCCAACAGAAAGGTTTGGGGCTCTTAAACATCAGATGTATTTATGTGACGGTGAGAAGATATTGAGACCTTTGGGCTGCGTCAATACATAAATTTTAAGACGTGTTCCCATTTACAGGTTTCTGAACATTTCGATGTACTGTTCAAAAGCTTCCATTGGAAGCATAATCATAAATAATGATCATTTCACCATATTCATAACAAAACCCAACAAGAGATATTATGTTTTGATGATTCAATCCAGAAAGCACATCGATTTCTTCCCAGAATTCCTTCCTTCCTTGATAAGACGTAATTTCTCTCCTCTTAAGAGCAACTTTGCCTTTACTTCTAGGGTAGCCATAGAGTTCAATAACAGATTCTTTCTTTCCGACATGGAAGAGTTCTGCTGTATACACACCTCCAAATCCACCCCATCCGATTCTGCGACTATCAACGAAACCATTGGTGGCTGAGTATATCTCTTTGAATGGAATTTTCAAGTGTTTCAAATTCTCCATCTGCATCATTATATGTCAAAAAAAAAAAATGAGAATTCTTGAACCTGACATATTGTCATAATTGTGTTTAGGATAGTGGTTCATTTTCTTAATTTATGAAGTTGCAGAGTAATGGAGGGCATTCTCCGTTTTTCAAACTAAACGCCTAAATGCCCAGGTGCTCAAGGACTAATGCTGTAATATGCAACATGAGTAACATAAACTTTCGGCCCAAACTCTAGACTTATAAGCAAGGTTATAAATAGCGTGAGGCGTGGTGTGGCGGCATGTCCAAGCCTCGCGCCTTAGCGGCTGCGGCGTAGCCTTTGCGTTTTTAAGGCGTGGCTTAAGGCGACCCAAAATATGAAAATATTTATATAAATAACATCAATTTCATAAAATTGAGTTTACAAAAATATGAACAATATTTATATATAAATATCATATTTTTGAGCAAAATTGATATGTAAATTCGAATGCTCTTGTGTCTCAAAATAGGCCGCAGTTACGGTATTTTTTTAGATTTTACAAGTAAGAATGTACAATAAAATGTTCTTTTATTTAATGAATAACAAGTTTCATTAAGCCTTAAACTCAAATGCTCAATTCGAGGCCTCACTAAACAACCTTCAATTTTCAGGAAGCAGTGATACGCACAATTGTTATGTGAATATTGAGATTCATATTACCTTTGAGACGTCTTCTTTTGTTTGCCTTAGTTCTATACTTTCAACCTGATACATAGATGCAGCCATCCAGAAAACAAAAACACATCAGCTAATATAATTTTTAAACGGGAATAAAATACACATCATTGTTACAATCTAGTATTATAAAATTCGCTATAATTTTTTAAGAACAAACACGTAATGAATTGTTTGGTAGTTGATGTAAATATGAATTTACATATATAAGTTATAAACTTAATGACTTACGTGAATTATGTATGCTTCCTCCAATTCTTTCACAATGTCAGCCATTGTCGGGCGACCCTCTACTTCTTCCTGAAAGCATCGATATGTAATATTTGCGAAAATATTTAGGGATTCTGCACTCCGGTCGCCTATAAGGGAACCACGGTATGTATCGAATTCTTCCTTTAACATTGGATCGATAATATGGTTTAATTTTCTTTGTTTCGAACGACTGTTTTGACTATGTCCAGCAATTCAACGTTCATCTTCGGATATCTTAAAGTGTGTCAACCTTCCACTCATTACTTCAAATAACACAAGGCCAAACGAATAACCATCATACTTCTCTGTCAACCTATGTGTATCGCTATATTTCTTATAGTTAAAAAAAAGACAATCTAAAGTCACCAATCATTCCTACTCCATCTCGACTTACAAGAATGTTGGAGCTCTTTATATTACCATGTATTATGATCATTGTAGTCATTCCATTTACCCCCGATAATGGAGAAAGTTGAGCCCACGGCAGCATCCAGACAAAACTAGAAGCAAACGCATGACCCTGGAAAAATGTTTCTTTTGAACCTCACGGGTCTATCAGTGATACTTCGATAATTGATATGTTGCCTATGAATATATTCATCGAGGCTTGCATTTGAGGCATACTCATAAACAAGATGAATACACTCATCATCGTCATCACAAAATCCAACTAGTTTGACAACGTTTTCATGTGAATGGTAAAGAAGCATGTGAAGTAGTTCTTCAGTTCGTTGCCCATATCCACCATCTATACTCTTAATTGCAACTGTGCTTTTTATTCTCGGGTACTCCAACATTTCTTCCATAGACACTCTCTTGATTTCGTTCTTTGCAACATATTTATCTACATTGAAGAGGGAGAGATCCGCCTTGTACACTTTACCAGTTTTATGGGGGATGGTAAAACCAAGAGTTGATCGTATTTCTTCGAATGGAATTTTCATATGCTGGATGTTTCGTACCTGCAGACAGCATTGAAAGTCAATAGAAAATAGATCATATATAAGTATTTCAATAATAAGAATCCTTGTTGATTTAAAAAGTTACCATTTGCCACTATCAACTCAAAAACTCTATGTTAAAACGACCCAAACAGGATACAGACCCCACTCCGATATTAATAAGAATGCAGGTATTGTTAGTGCTTCCCTTTTTTCAATCAAAAGTATAATTATAATATAATTTTAACTTTCGTAAAACTTACATGGATTTTGAACGCTTTCCCTAATTCCCTGTATAAAACCAAAGCCATTGTGGGGCGTTTTACTTGATCCGTCTGCAAGAACACTTGTACAACTTCCTGAAACTAAATCCACAGAACCTTACATCGTTTGTTTCATAATAACATCAAAGATTTAGTGCATGTATTTTTTCTCTTCTTCCAAGCAGCGGGCAGCCATCCAGGCAGGAAACACAACGTTCTTAACTTTGAAGGTATCGTCCTGCATCTATAAGTTGGGCATAAGTGTTGGGTGAGAAAACATTTCGACTTTATCAATGCCATTCTCCCTGATAATTATTCCACAAAACGTATACGACAAATGAAAAAACAATCCCTCTTCTTTAGTCGCAACCACTTGAAAGTGATGTGGTATCTAATAGCGCTAATTTCCATTGCTTTTCGATACATAAAATCAACGATATTAGATTTCCAGACATGATCTAGTAGAATGTTGCCCAACTTTTTATGTCACCATGGACTGTTTTATGGTTTTGTTCTAAAGAATGAATGTGATTTAGCCCTTTTGCAGCCCCAATAGATATTTTGAGACGGTGGCCCCATGTAAGAATTGAGTTATTTAGGTGCTTATCTAGACTTCCGTTGATTGCATGATCCATTATAATGATATTTTCATATTCTTCTTCACAAAAGCCTCGAAGGGTAATGATGTTCTCATGGACATAACGAGAAAGCTTTACAGCCTCTTTTAAGAATGCACCTTTTTTATAAATACGCGCCTTATGAAGGCGCTTCACAGCTACTGGTATATATTTCTTAAAACAAGAGAGTTCTCCTTTGTATATCGTGCCTAATGTTCCACTCCCGATAACACAATCATCGTTGAACTGATTTGTAGCAGTCTTGACCTCCTCAAGCGAAATAGTTTTGGAACCTGATAGCTGTGAAATTATTAAGAAACACAATACCTTAGAAAGCATAAAGTATTCTGCGCTATGAACAATGCATGAGTAAAATAACGACATAATATTGAATAGGTTAGGTGAAAGGTCATAGTTTTGGTGACACTTTATTTGAAAAAAAATATGCCAAAAGGCCAAAAATCTATTCCCACACTATTTTATATCAGTGTCTCAAGTGGTTATTGTTAGGCCAATCTAGTGCCCAATGATATTTCACTAATATTTGAAAAAAAAATAACTTAATTGATTAAAGACTATGACCACAACTAAGTATGTACACTAGTCTTTCTTTTCGGTAAGTAAGAATATATTGACCTAAAAAAACGATGAGGAGAACCTACCGAAGTAAACAATAAATTAAAGGGTCAATACACCCCACCCCCCGCAGCCAAACAACAATGTTCAACCGAGTTTAAGAAGAAAGACTCACCACTTTCTGAGGCGGAGCTCAGAGTGTGAAGCCAAGACGAAAGAGGAATGTAATGGATTTAGTGAGTAATGATAATAGCTCATTGAATCTCATTTGATCTCCTCAACAAAAGAAGTCATCATGAAGCCTTAGATAAATATCTAAGTGTGAAAAATAGGCGAGAACTTTCTTCAATAGGTAAGTGAAAAGCAATTATCAAGATAGTCAACATAGTAAAAAGTGGCGATAAAGTGGTATAGTTTTCAGCACTGTTCTTCAGAAGTATGATTGGACGTGCACGAGAAATAGAAAGGAGCGTTTAATACACAATCAGAACTAGACACGAGACATGTTGCCCACTGGTATTACATTTTAACTTTGTACGTATGAATAGATGCTTGTAAAGGAGTAAAGCTTTTAAATCTATACATATAATGTGAGACACATTTAGTCCTCGACATAGAAACTAAGTCCCCGAATCATAAATTCCGGTTGGTAAGACATAGTTCTTGCTCGAAACCATTATTCTTTATTAGTCTTTTCAATACATTATAATGAACATAATACATTTTGGTTAGTGACAAAGTCAATTTGTAAAACAAAGTATCAATGAATAACAGTATAATACTCCTGAGCCAACTTATCAGTTTGTAACTTGTTGGAGGCTGATACCACACCGAAAACGCCGTTCAAGTAATGTTTTTTTTATTAAAATGCCATTGTATTCGTTAACTTTATTTTTCTGTTTTAAAAGACTTAGATATGAATTGTTTCATAATGTAAGTTGAAAGTAAAACTAAAAGTCAAAAGTATATGAATTTGAGAAGTATTTAGTCCACGACAAAAATTGATTCATCCACATAAGATGAAAATGAAATTACATGTCTACCACAAGCATTTGTTTAACATTAATTTTTCAATATTTATCCTTTTACATACTTCGATCTACCGGCCAATAATTTTGATAAAGCATTCGTATATCAAAAACCGAATAACACAATCATTATTATTTTGAATAACATGCACATTACTTTATCTACGACATAATTAAAACATGATCAAAATCCTCTCAATTTATAGTCAAATCATGATTTATCCTGTTAGTCCTAATTGTGTTGAGTAATGACTAAGTGGGGAGCCCATGTTTTTTACTAAAGAAAAATGTTTTATGTACTTATCTTATTTGGGATTAGTGTACATGATCCTATCATGTTTTGACTATAACTTGAGAGGGATATTTGATCCATTGTTTTAATAATGTCGTAATAAAGTTAATGTGCATGTTAAATCAAAATCATAATGATTGTGTTATTCGGTTTTTTGTAAGACGAATGCTATCAAAATCTATTTGACCGGTAGATCGAAGTATGTAAAAAGGATAAATTATTGAAAATTAATGTTTAAACAATGTTTGTGTAACATGTAAATTTCATTTTCATCTTATGTGGATGAATCAATTTTGTCCGTGATTAAATCACTTCTCAATTCATATACTTTGACTTTTAGTTTTACTTTCAACTTAACATTCATGAAACAAATCATATTAAGTCTTTTAACACATGAAAATAAAAGTTAAACGAATACAATGGCATTTTAATAAAAAAAACATACTTGAACGGGTTTCGGTGTGTAACAGCCTCCAACAAGTTACAAACTGATAAGATGGCTCTGGAGTATATAAATGTTATTCATTTATACTTTGTTATACAAATTGACTTTGTCAACCTAACCAATGTATATGTCTTATAATGTAATGAAAAGACTAATAAAGATAATGTTCGAGCAAGAACTATGCTTACCAACCGAATTTATGATTCGGGGACTTAGTTCTATGTCGAGGACTAAATGTGTCTCACATTATATGTAATAGCTTAAAGCATTTACTCCTTTACAAGCATCCTATTCATACGCAAAGTAAAATGTAATACCCGTGGGACACATGTCTCGTGTCTAGTTCTGATTGTGTATTAAACCTTCGATTTCCTCGTGCACGACCAATCATACTTCTGAAACAGTGCTGAAAAAACTAAAACCACTTTATCGCCACTTTTTACTATGTTGACTATCTTGATAATTGCTTTTCACTTACCTATTGAAGAAAGTTCTCGCCTATTTTTCACTTAGATATTTATCTAAGGCTTCAGGATGACTTCTTTGTTGAGGAGATCAAAATGAGATCAATGACTATTATCATTACTCCACAAATCCATTTACTTTCTCCTTTCGTTTGGCATCACACTCTGAGCTCCGCCCTCAGAAAAGTGGGATCCTTTCTCTTAAACCTCGGTTGAACATGTTGTTTGGCTGCGTGGGTGGGGTATGCCCCTAATTTTATGTTTACGTCGAGGGTTCTCCTCCCACGGTCAATATGAATCTTACTTACCGAAAAGAAAGACCAGTACATACTTAGTTGGTGGTCATAGTCTTTATCAATTAAGTATTTTTTTTTCAAATATTAGTGAAATATCATTGCACAGATTGGCCTAAAAATAACCACTTGAACAACTGATATAAAATAGTGTGGGAATAGATTCTTAGCCATTGTTGGCATATTTTTTTCAAAAAAGTGTCCACCAAAACTATGACCTTTCACCTACACTATTCAATTTATGTCGTTATTTTACTCAGCAATTAGTTCATAGGCAGAATACTTTATGCTTTCATAAGTATTGTGTTTCTTAATAATGTCACAGCAATCAGTATCCAAAACTATTTCGCCTTGAGGAGTCAAACTGCCCAAATCAGTTCAACATTATTTATGTTATCGGAGTGGAGTACATTATGCACGATAATACAAAGGAGAACTCTCTTGTTTAGAAATCTATACCAGTCGCTGTGAAAGCGCCTTCATAAGGCGCGTATATATAAAAAATATCATTCTTCAAAAGATGCTGAAAGTTTCTCGGTAATGTCCATGAAACATCATTACCTTCCGATGCTTTTGTGAAGAAGAATCTGAAAAATCATTATAATGGATCATGAACAACGGAAGTCTAGATAAGCAGCCCTACATAAGTCAATTCTGTACATGGGGTGGCCACCGCTCAAAATATCTATTTGTGGGGGTGGGGGGGGCTGCAAAAGGGCTAAATTCACATTCATTCTTTAGAACAAAACCATAAAACTGTCCTAGGTGACATAAAAAGTGCAACATTCTAACTAGATCATGACTGGAAATCAACTATCTCTGATTTTAATCGTATCTAAAAGCATGGAAACATTAGCTATCCTAAGATCCACAGTCACTCTTCAAGTGGTGCGACCCCCACCATTTAAAGAACGATGTTTATTCATTTGGCTAGTTTTGCTGGAATATTATCAGGAGAATGGCAATTGATAAATTCGAAATGTATTCTCACCCAACACTTCGCCAAATTATAATGCTAGGAATAATACCTTTCAATAAAAGAAAGTTGTGTTCCTTGCCTGGATTCTGCCCGCTGCTTGAAGAGAAATACTACATGCACTAATCTTTGATGATATTATGAAACAAACCGATGTAAGGTCTGTGGATATAGTTTCAGAAGTTGCCTACAAGTGTTTGCAGAAGGATCAAGAAAAACGCCCAACAATGGCTTTGGTTATACAGGAATTAGAGAAAGCGTTCAACATCCATGTAAGTTTTACAAAAGTAAATTATAATTATAATATACTTTTGATTGAAAAAGGAGAAGCACTAACAATACATGCTTCTATAAATATCGGAAGAGGGTTCTGTATCCTGTTTGGGTCGTTTTTATCTTGAGTTTTTGAGTCGATACGTGACAATGGTAACTTTTTAAATCAACAAGGATGCTTATATTGAAATACTTATATATGATCTATTTTCTATTAGACTTTCAATGCTGTCTGCAGTTACGAAACATCCAGCTATGTAAATACCATTCGAAGATAATACAAACAACTTTGATTTTAACCATCCCCCATAAAACTGTTAAAGTGTACAAGGCGATCTCTTCCCTCTTCAATGGTAATAAAATTGTTGCAAAGAAACGAAATCAAGAGAGTGTCCATGGAAAGAAATGTTGGAGTACCAGAAAACAAGCACATTTGCAATTAAAGTATAGGATGGTGGATATGGGCAACGAACTGAAGAACTACTTCACGATGCTTCTTACCATTCACATGAAAACGTTGTCAAAACTAGTTGGATTTTTGTGATGAAGGGCAAGATGACGTATCATGTTGTTATGAAGTATGCCTCAAATGCAAGCCTCGATGAATATATTCATAGGCAACATATCAATTATACGAAGCATATCACTAATCCGACCCGTGAGGTCAAAAGAAACATTTTTCCATGGGTCATGCGTTTGCAGTTTTGTCTAGATGCTGCCCGTGGGCTCAACTTTCTCCATAACGGAAATGGAAAGAATCACATGATCATAATACATGGTAATATAAAGAGCTCCAACATTCTTGTAAGTCGAGATGGAGTAGGAATGATTGGTGACTTTAGATTGTCAACAAATGAATATAGTGATACACATAGGTTGACAAAGAAGTACGATGTCTATTCGTTTGGCCTTGTGTTATTTGAAGTAATGAGTGGAAGGTTAACACACTTTAAGATATCCAAAGATGAACGCGAATTGCTGCCTGACATAGTCAAACATGGCTTCGAACAAAGAAAATTAAACCATATTATCGATCCAATGTTAAAGGAAGAATTCGATACATACCGTGGTTCCCTTATAGGCGACCGGAGTGCAGAATCCCTACGTATTTTCGCAAATATTGCATATCGATGCTTTCAGGAAGAAGTAGAGGGTCGCCCGACAATGGCTGACATTGTGAACGAACTGGAGGAAGCATACAGAATTCACGTAAGTCATTGAGTTTATAACTTAATATATGTAATTTCATATTTACATCAACTACACAAACAATTCATTTACGTGTCTTAAAAAATATAGCGAATTATATAATACTAGATTGTAACAATGATGTGTCTTTTTATTCCCGTTTAAAAATATATATATAGCTGATGTGTTTTTGTTTTCTGGATGGCGGCATCTATGTATCAGGTTGAAAGTATAGAACAAATGCAAGAAGATGAAGACATCGCAAAGGTAATGAATCTCAATATTCACATAACAATCGTGTGTATCACTGCTTCCTGAAATTTGAAGGTTGTTAGTGAGACTCGAATATGAGCCTTTGAGTTAAGGCTTAATGAAACTTGTTATTCTTAAATAAATAACATTTTCTTTACATTCTTTCATGTAAAATCTAAAAAAATAACCGTAACATTCGGCCATATTTGAGACACAAGATCATTAGAATATACATATAATTTTGCTAAAAAATATGATATTAATATATAAATATTTTCATATTTTTGTAAACTCAATATATATGAAATATGATATTAATATATAAATATTTTCATATTTTTTGCCGCCTTAAGCCACGCCTTAAAAACGCAAAGGCTACGCCGTAGCCGCTAAGGCGCCGGCTATGGACATGCCGCCCACCACGCCCACGCTATTTAAACCTTGCTTAATAATCTAGATTTTGGCCCCGAAAGTTAATGTTACTCATGTTGCCATATACAGCATTAGTCGCTTGAAGCACCTGGGCATTTAAGGCGTTTTAGTGTTTGAAAACTAGAAGCCCTCCATTACTCTGCAACTTCATAAATTAAGAAAATGAACCACTATCCTAAACACAATTATGACAATATGTCATGTTCAAGAATTCTCATTTTTTTTTTGACATATAATGATGCAGATGGAGAATTTGAAACCCTGAAAAATCCATTCAAAAGATATACTCAGCACCAATGTTTTTCGTTGATAGTCGCAGAATCGGATGGGGTGGATTTGGAGGTGTGTATACAGCAGAACTCTTCCATGTCGGAAAGAAAGAATCTGTTATTGAACTCTATGGCTACCCTAGAAGTAAAGGCAAAGTTGCTCTTCAGAGAGAGAAAATCACGTCATATCAGTAAGGAAGAATTCTGGGAAAAATCGATGTGCTTTTCTGATTGATAATCAAAACATAATATACTCTTGTTGGTTTTGTTAATGAATTTGGTGAAAATGATCATTATTTATGATTATGCTTCCAATGGAAGCTTTGAAAAGTACATCCGAAACGTTCAAAACCTTAAATGGGAACAGCGTCTAAAAATTTGTATTGACGCGGCCCAAGGCCTCAATTATCTTCACAACCATCACATAATACATCGTGATGTAAAGAGCCCCAACATTCTGTTGGGAGACAGTTTGGAAGGGATGATTGGTGATGTTGGCTTGTCTATAACCGTTAAGAATACAGATTCTCAGCTTTCAAACATTACTGCGGTAGGCACGGGTGGTTATGTGGATCCGAAATACTTAAAAAGAGGTATATTAAGCAAACAGTCTGATATGTACTCTTTTGGTGTGGTGTTACTCGAAGTGTTATGTGGGGAATTTGTGAAACCTCCGGTCAAAGAAAATCTCCGAGCTACTCTAGTTGAGAAGGCGGACCAACTCTAGTAATGCAACCAACGTCATCGCAGATTATTGTGAATATTTAAAGAAAGATCTTGAGAATGATGAAAAATTCTTGGATTCAGTCAAAACATTTGCTGCGATAACTCACGAATGCTTGCATAGTAGTGAAACTCATCACCTGACAATGGCTGACGTCCTGAAAGAGCTTAAGAATGCATTGACAATTCATGTAAGTCATCAATACTTTTTTTATGCCCGTTTGTAATTCTCTCATGCTTGATGTTATGTTATATTCCAACGGCCTTCACCAAAAATAATGTCATTTAGTGACCCAGTAACAAGTTCAAAGTCTAAACAATATAACAAAATTTTAAAAATAATTCACAATATTTAAGACTTAAATTTTTAAAGGCGTCACAATTATAATATTAAAACAAACATCACAAAATGTAATCCTATACATCGTATAGGCTCATACGCCGTATAAGATGTACCGTATAGCATTACATCCTGGGCCGTATAAGGCTTCAGATCAAATTTTCTACAATTTCCTGGAACGGTACGTACATGACTCAGTAATTTTTGAAACTTACGGCCCTTGTGGTTTGTAGATGAGTTTAAAATTAGGATTTGAATTTGTATTAAGATTTTTTTTACTAGTATATTTATTTTTATTATCTATATAGTGGTGAAAGATAAACAAGCAATAAGTTGCGCCACTAGCTTTTTCAAAAATCACATTTGTGAATATAAAAGAGAGAAATACATATTTATTAGATATATATTGTTATTTTGTAATGTTAAATTTAAATTTATATTATAAAATATTAAAAATGTAGAGATAGATAATGAGATGGAATGAAGCCCACAAGAAAGACAATGAAAACATATATCATGACTAGTGGGGTTGATGCCTATTTTCTAATCCAAAGTCCAATCCATAAAACAAACAATGCTTTTATTCAACAATCTCTATCTCATTCCCCAATCACAAAAGTCCCTTATAAAACATACTTCATATGCTGTGTATTTTATGTTTATGTACAAATTTAACAATAAAAACACGCAGAAGCTAAATTTTACCACCACATGGTAGTTAACGCAAACACCCATTTTACAATACTTGTACTTAACAGATTCATATACATAACAAAACTCAAAAACCTCAATTTAAAAACATTTGACAATCCAAAACACATCACTTTGCAAAGACACTTGGGGGTTTCACTTGTTCGAAAATGGTAATAAGATCATTGAGTGCCCAGTAAACACAAAACGGCAAGTAATTCTACTTCAACACTTCGTTCCTTAATTCCTATGTCTTTATACATACCTTTTTAGCTTGAACCTATAAGACATGATCAACTAAAGATATAAGCATTAAATCTTAGTAAGTAATTGACATTAACAAGCTATTAATACATGATTTAATCATCTTGAATCTTACACTTTTTGTAGCTAGTCTGTAAGACTAACTAAACCAACACTTGCATAGGAAGCACCTTAACATAACACATGTCATAGTTAGTTATGACTAAGTTAATAACATACCATAGCTAGTTTTGACTAAAAAAGCTACTAGACATATCATAGCTAGTTATGACTAACTAAGCTAATCCTAGCATTGGATCCAAGCTAGCTAACACTTCCTTCCTATACACATATCACATTCATTACCATAATTCACCAATATAAAAAGTTATTCATAACAAGTTAAGACCATATTACTTACCTCAAAACGTCATTACTTTTTGAGCCCTAACCTTTAGAATGCACGATTAACATAAGCCTTTACTCAATAATTATCAAAAGGGTTATAAACATCCCCAATTTATCAACTTTATCAAGACTAATAAAGGAACTTAACCCTTTTACAACATACTTCATCAATTTGGCTCAAAACCTCTATACCCTAAAAAAATCCTCCAAATCTTCTTGGATGAGCCCTAACCTTTAAAATGCACGATTAACATGAGTTTGACATACTTACCTTGCGGGGATAATGCCTAAGGACTTAGTTCTTCAATTGAAACACTAATTGACTAGCAATTTGTCACTAGAAAATATTTTCCCTCTTGTTCTTACTCCTAACTCCGGTCACACACACACTCAACACAAAAAAAGTTGTGTAATGTGTTGGAGTATTTTACATATAAAATCTTACTCTGTAACAATTATCTTTCTACATCAAAAATTACTTTTACTTGACTTTCAACATAATTTTTATGACAAACTAATCATAATAAGTCCTTTGACACATAAACATAAGGATTTTTCTAACTTGTGCCCTAGGGGCACAATTACAAAGGTTCACTACCTGCGTGATATCTTCATAGTGGTCAGTTGTTAGTGGTTGTAGGGCTTGATATGGGAACCATTCATTAACTGCTGATCATTCAGACGGTGACACGCGGGTTGTGGACCCTTTCTTAACATGTAACACCCCCGCTCCGATAAAGAGACAAAGCATTAACATATGGTGTCATATCAGAACATATATAAAAGCAAGCGGAAGATTTAATAATATTAAAATACCAAGTCATAAAATAAAATGAACTTCCCCACAGTATGTAAAATCCAACAAAGTCAAATAAAAGAAATATTCAAAAGAAAATATCTTAAAACATAAATCCAAATAAAAAGGGTTCTTCTAAAGGTGGGTCCTCTAAAAGCTTCTACACTATCAACACTCATATCCCAGCTTCCTGCTTAGTACCTGCCGCAGGAAAAGAAAATGTGATATAAGCTACGCTCAAACAATAAATAATAATGACGGAAATAAAATAAGAATGAACAAACAACACGAGAACCTGTCAAACAATACCCAACGGATATAATAAGAAAAGAATGAGTAGGATCAGAAAATAAAAGGAATGTCTAACAAATAATCAGATAGTCATAATCAAATGTACACAGGCAAGCTCCTCCTGTGTACCAAATGTGATATGGGGTGTATTGCACGCACAAAACCATTCACCTAAACTGAACGGAATAGAGTACCTAGGATGCATCCATACGCTCCCTGCAAACAAAGTTATATCCATATACACAAGCACTATGGCGAGTGTACAAACATATATAATCAAATCATAATAAGTGCACATACAAAAGGGAACGCCGTGGACCAATCACACCGCCACAGATAGTGTCATGCCATTGGTGCATCAATGACATGGTCATGGTACCTCCATGACTAGTTCAAATAGCTCGGGCAAAGATTTAAGCAAAAGATATAACTGAACAAGTTACCAATAATCCAATCAAGATAACGAATCTAATATCATACGAAATATTCAAACAAGGATCAAAGGAATCACGAATACGAATATCAACGAATATTAAATGAAATCATGAGAACGGATAGCAAATCAAACGGAATATCAAATGAATCAAGTAGCTAAACAAATGAGAATCAAGTCATGAGATGTCCTTACTAAAAGGACGGAATATCTGTACCTTAACGAATAAGCAATCGGAGAGAAACGAACACAAAAGCAAGATATCACAACACCTTCACCGAATCTACAAGAATCCATGCTTACATATTGTTACCTATCTTATTTCATAAGTTTATTACTTAATCTTACCATCTAAAACACTTAAGGTAACTAAATTAGAGTTTTCCAAATTTCCAAAATCTGCCAACGTTTTTAAGCATGTTTCCCGAAGTTAAAGGCCAATTAAACGACTTCTAAAAATTCTACAAAAAATCACAGAGGTTCCCACATGTGTCTAGTACAACCATGATCATTGGTTTAATTTATTTCTATGTTTAAGTATCCTTTTGATCCTTGTTACCAAAAATTCACCAATGATAGACCTGGCAGAACCTTTTTTTATTTTTTTTTTTTTTATATTTTTTTTTGTTTTTTTTTGAAAAGTTAACGCGTAAAAACCCTACTTAGACAACTTAAAAAATTCTGAAAAAAATCATGGATGTAGCACATATCATGAAGATTTACAAAATCAATTTTGAAAGTCTATTTCCTTATGGGTTGAGAATAAAAAATCAAACACTACAACTGAAATTTTCGGCCAGAATTTGCAGTTTTGACACTTAATCTTATAAAATTTTAAAATCAACCTTCCCGACCTCCAATTGATATGAGCCCGGATTTTTCAGAAACTAGACTCATTGAATTTCACTTTACAATCAAGAATTATTCCAAAACCAATTTTTATCATTAAGATATACTCCGTTGAACACGACCTAAAGTTCTGCCCAGAATTATTAACCATGAAAATCCTAATTAACACCCATTAAAAACAACCCTAGGGTTTCTAATCTTGTAGTTTTTTATTAATAACATCATTAATGACCATCTAGGGTTTCAAGAACATAAACACATTATTTTTAAATCGTTTAGGTTTTATGTAAAACTTTGATATGTAATCAAGGTGAACAAGAATGAAACCAAATCAAGAATTACCTATCGAAATGAGAGAGGAGTTAACAAATCAAACACCAAAAACCCAAGAATACACCAAAGAATGAAGATCAAAACCACACCAAGAACACCAAAACTTCAAGGATTACCCAAAACACCTAAACCTTCTTCTTGCTTGAAGCTTCTATGGAGGAATACATAAAATTATGGAGAGAAAATTTTTAGAGAATGATGAGGATGATGGGAGAGGGGCCGCTATATATAAGAAAAAGGGGGAAGAGAAAGACAAAACTTACTTGTTTGCAAATTAAACAAGATAAATCCTTTTTTAATTACACTTTTTTTTCCATTAAGCTAGACTTCAAAATTAAAAAATTTTGGTGTAAAACACCTATAGGGGCCGGTTTTATGGAGCAAGGGGGGGGGGGGGGGGGGGGGGACAAAAATGATTTTTATTTTTTTATTTGTGAAAATAGACAAAAAATACTTGCTAAAGCTTTTAATGCTTAGCACTTTAAAATATGTTCTTTTCACCTAGGAAAGTAAATATTAAAACCAAAAATAATCAAATTAAAAGATATATATTTATTTTATTTTTTAAAATAGGCCCGTCCATATATATAAATATATAAGTTATATATATATTATATATAAATATAAAATATATATATATATATATATTAATATATATAATATATATTAAAAACAAACTACCTTATGTTATATCTTTATAAATTTTCATAAAATTATAACCTAATGTTTTTAATTTCAAATGCATAACTTAATAAAACTTTAGGTTATATTCAAATTAACCAATAAGAAAATGAAATTCAAATTTTTAGGTTTTACATAACATGTTTCCTGATGACACAAGTTAGAAAAAACACTAAATATAATAGCAAACCAATACCAGACATATTTAATAATAAAAAAACTCAACAGTTTTCAGGTGTAACAACTTCCAACACGTTGGCAAGAGTAGAACAAATTGAGAAGGATGGGAGGGAGTACATAACCAAACATGACAGTTTGACACCACAGATATAAAAGAGTTGTGGGAATAGAATTTTTTTGACTCTTTTGGGCATTATTTGTTTCAAATATAGTGGTCGCCAAAGCTATAACCTTTTCACCTAACCTATTTAATTGTTAAGTCTTTTAATTTTTACTCATGATTTGTTTCATAAATCATATGACTAAATGTCTTCTAATAATATTTCACAGGAGAAACTAGGACCCAACGTATTTCGCTGAGAGGTCAAGTCTGCCACAAATGACTTCAGCAAGGAACGTGTTATTGGGAGTGTAGCATCACGCAAGATATACAAAGCAGAACTCACACTTTTTAAAAAATCCAAACCAGTAGCAGTAGCTGTGAAGCGGCTTGATAGGGCACGTTATGATAGAGAAGGTGCATTCTTAAAAGAGGTAGCAAAGCTTTCTCATTATGCTCATGAGAACATCATTACCCTACGAGGCTTTTGTGAAGAAGAATATGAAAATATCATTATAATGGATTATGCTGTTAACGAGAGTCTAGATAAGCACCTAAATAGCTCAAGTCTTACATGGAGCCACCGACTCAATATATCTATTGGGGCTGCAAAAGGGCTAAATCACATTCATTCTTTCAAAGAAAACCAAAACACAGTCCATGGTGACATAAAAAGCGGCAACATTCTACTAGATCATGACTGGAAAGCTACAATTTCTGATTTTATCATATCTAAAACCCATGGAACGAAAGGCTATCTCGATTCACAATCCTTGTCAAGCGGCTCAACAAAAGAGACTGATGTCTATTCATTTGGTGTCGTTTTGTTCGAAATATTATCAGGGAGACGGGCAATTGAGAAGGTCGAAAAGTATTCTGACCCCAAACTTCGCCAAATTATAGATGCAGGAGATGGAGTCAAAGATAAGAAAGTTGTGTTCCTTGATTGGGTGGCTGCACGCTGCTTTGAAGATAAAAAACTAGAAGCACTTATGTTTGATGATATTAAGGAACAAACAGATGCAGAGTCCATAGATATACTTTCACAAGTTGCCTATGACTGTTTGCAGAAAGATCAAGCAAAACGCCCAAAAATGGGATCGGATTCCAAGATGGATCGAGAGGAAAGCGTACAACATCCATGTAAGGTTTTTACAAAAGAATATAAATATTTTTTTTTTGAAAAAGGAGGAGCGCCCAGACACAAAAAATGCATGATTAATATCCAAAGAGGGTTTCTTTTTCCTGTTTTAGTCCATTTTACCTTGAGTTTTGAGTTGATCATGACAATGGTAACGTTATATATCACCAAGGGAATGCTTATAGAATTTTTACCGTAATCTGTTATATTTCTAGAGTTTGAGAGTTAACTGATCTAATTAAATGTTAATTCTTCATACACACACAGGAGTGGGAATTTGAGCAAAGCTGCCAAAGATAATGAGAATTTTATAAGATGAAAAGGAAGCTTCGGAGTCCAAAGAAATCACAAAGAAGGATCTCTATTCCATTTTCTCTTCAGGAATCCGCCTTAACAATGGAAAAGTGGTGATTAAATCTCTTATATCTCTCTGATAAGTTCTGGTAATTGTATCTTTAGAATTTCATACCTGTACACTTGATTTTTTTAATCTACAGTTGTTATCACTAAACAAGGATGGAAAAGCGAAAGAAATGATATCAGCAACAATGTTCTCTTACGAGAAGTGTTGGTCTTCTAAGTGGAAAGTTTTAGAGAACTCTAGGTCATCTTCTCTGTCATTCTTCATCAAAAAATTTGAAGCGATCTTTTCCATTTAAACTTTTTCACATTTTTTCAACAATTTTTTTTGTTCATCAGAAATCATTTTTACAATTTCTCTGAAATTTTACAAGGTTCTCACCTTATATACAGACAGTGTGGTGATCAAATATATTTACCAGCTGATATGTTAAAATATGTACAGGTTTGGAACAGTTGCAAAGATATCAAATACTCAAAATCTCAAAATCCAAATCAAAATAAAAACTCAGTTTTTATCGTTGGGGATCATATATGGAGCTTACCTGGTGTTTAAATTTTGTGATCCAAAAATGGTTTCAAGTAAACCATATGTGGACTTAAAATACAAAACAGCGAGTGGAGAGTTAAATTCATATATTGTAGAGCGGAGGGATGGCGAGTGGTTGATGATTGAGTTGTGCCGCTTTAGGAGTGATAATCAAATTATCGACTTTAATAGTTCAGACTGGAGGGAAGCTTATATGGGGACGTCCTGTGGGCATCGTTCGATCTTTTTAGATGGCATTGATTTCAACACCATTGAAACGTAACCCAGTCAACATACTAAACAGTTCATATATATATAGAAAATTGTTTGACGTGTCTGCCTGACTCATATCCTAAATTAGAAGCCTGTTTTATTAAATAGAGTTCAACGTTTAACGCATAACTTAGTCACTACTCTCTCTTTTTTTCATATTTACTTTTGATCTTGTCATGTGTCTTAATCTCTTTCTTACGTGTATGATTTAGACATGTCAATCAAAGCTCGTTACATTAAAAGTTTCCATGTGAACCTTTGGCTTAAGGAGGCTCAAGTCTGGAAACACTTCCACAATAGTTATAAATCATTTAAAAAAAGTTAAACAGACATACTCGTCCGATTTGACAGGTGGAGCATGAAAAGAGTGTGGATAGATCAATAAATGCAGATTCAAGCATTAACTGGGACCAACAATCGTCGAGCGATTTTCAAGAAATAGTGAAGAGGTCGCAGTATGATGTGCTAACTATAACCAAACAAGAGCTTTACAAGCTTCTCTCAACTGGAGTCCTTATTGACAATGGGAAATAGGTTATACTTTTCCAGATTTCATCTTCTATTCATATTTTATAGTCCCTGTGGTTAATTAGGTATTAACGAATTTGCTACTTTACAATAAACAGCTCCTTTCGCTAAGCAAAATGAACAGCAAAAAATGTCATATGTTACCAGCGAAGGCAGTAATAAACAAGTCGCTTGATGCAAAATATTCCAAATGCCAACCTTCAGCAACATCTAGGTTCGTTTTGTAGTTTAATGTTCATACAGCGAGCGCAGCACACACACACATATACATATATATGATCTAAAAAGCTTTATTAACCTGAAGATATTATGTATGACTGCAGATTTGAAGAGGTCGTCGAGCTTCAATGCCACCGAGCATTTAGTATCAACTGCAATATTGAAACTAAAATGCTGTCCCCAGATACAGCCTATGCATGTTATCTTGTGTTCCAACTTCCAGAAAATAGCGATGACTCAATGTCCCTGTAAAGCACGAGATCTACTCAACAAGAATAACAAAGACACCACAATTATTTATCTTAAAGCCCCGGCCCCGTTTGATTTATACAGAGATAAGAGAGTTCCAGAACACCCAAGAAGATGGTTGATGGAGGTATAGTCTGGAATTTTTCTCTAATAACGAGAACAAAGACAATTACATTCCCATGGAATTGAAACTGGTATGTCTTGGAGGAACTATGTCGGGCCTAACTGTATGTGGCGTCGAGTTTCGGCCATTATAGAACATAAGACTGAATCAAACACAATTAGAATGTTGTTGTATGTATTGGTAATGACTAATGAGATGGGAAAATTGGATGTTTCATCAAATTTGAATTGTCACCACTTATTAGTTATAGTTACTTCTATATTCACTTACTTCAGCAGGTTTTTTGTTTATTCCGATATTAAATAGAGGACCAAAAGATGTTACAAGCGTTGATGCTTGTATTCACATCTAACAAAAACCTTATAGATTAGTTGGTTAAAAGGTCGTAAACAAAAACGTATGGAGCAATCAGCATATACTGTAAGTATGACCAAAATTCTAAAGAAGGCCAATGTAAGAAAGAAACAAATACGATCTTTTGGGGGGAAATTCAGTTTCAAAAAATAAGTGTTTTCCCTCATTGATCCAACACTCATTCTACTTCATTTTTCAATTAATCTATACGATTCACTCAATTTTTCATTTCATAAACAGCTTACAGTTAAATTTCTCTGTTTACGGTTCTATTTCGCTAATTGATCGTTTCAAATCCTAATTGATTCTGGTTTCAATTCAGTTGGTCCTGATTTGATTTGTAAGTAGTGAATGTAGTAGCAATATGTCGTCTAGAGGTCGCACTTCTACAAGACAAGTAAAGCTTCCTGCAAAATTTGGCGACTCGATTTGCAATGTCAATGCTAAGAAGATTCCAATTTGTGAGTAGTAATAATAAAGTAATGCAGAGAACTAAACAGTTCATGTTTCATCAAGGTGCTGAGAAGTTTGGATTTGCCAGAGTTCAATGCTATACAAGGCTGTCAAGACAGTGTTGAGATTCACTATTTTGATAATAATAAAGTAAAGCAGAGAACTAAAACTGTTCATGTTGAATATCCTTGGAAGCCTGCTCCTTGTAATCACTGTAAGGTCAAGAACTGAAGTAGAACTAGGATAGAAAAGTAAGGGGAAAATAAATGAGGCTGATTATGAAGGTTTTGTTGTTGTGAAGCCTAAAAACAAGACTCAAACTGCTGAGGTTTTGTTATTGGGAATAAAAGGGTTGTTGAGAGGATGTATAGACCAAAGAATAAGGCAAGCATTTCGACCCGAATCCCGAAACCGAACCGGAACCGTACCGATTCCCGGTATACGGTACGGTACTGGGAAATTCCCAAATCGGGAAATTCCCGGAAAAAAAGGGGAAAACCCCGATTTCCCGGTACCGGTACCGGTATCCGAATCCCGTTCGGTACGGTACCGGTACCACTAGGGGGGGGTATTTACTTAAAAATTTTCTTTTCAAAGACATAAAAAGTTAAAAGACAGTGGAGTCAACCTAGAAAAAATGGTCGTTCCAGTTCTTAACCGAATCTAACGGTTTGCAATGGCAAACAGGAGCCCCGTCAAAATGCTTGACAAATGACATCCAACCTTTACTGTAGGAACTAGTATAGAACATACGGAAGCAGTTAACAGAAGGTTGGAAGCCGTGGACATGACATAAGATCTCAAAGTGAGAAACTTTGGATGCCCTAAACACGGACAGTTGAGAAAGATGAATACGAAAATGGCTAAGAACATCCATAAGAAACTGAGACAAAGGGATCCGATAGTTGGCAAAATAAAAAAACCATGTATACACACCAACTTGGCCATCAGGGCTTTGTAAAATATTTTTGTCTAGGCCAGGTAATGTGGGATGAACACAAGCAAGTATATGATACTTAGTGCATAATGCATCTAACGCTTTTTGAGTTAACTTATATTTAATATCACGAATGGTACTTATCGTGATGTATAAGGAAAGAAAGAAGACCTAACCTAGTGGCCTAAAGAAAGATGAAGCAGTAGAAAACGTAGAAACTGGTTGACAAAGCTCAACAGTTTTAACCTATGGTATGGTAACTGCGTGAAGAAGAAGAAAAAAGGAAAAGTATAAATCAATGGGATATTTTACCTTGCATAGTAAAGCGCCCAATAGCACCAAGATGACGACAGTGCAAGCACTATATCAACACCACGTATGGGATAACTAAAATAGCAGATGTGATGCTCGTTGGATAATGACACCGAGTCACCGCCCAAATCTGAAAACAAAAAATAAGGGCAGGTTGAGTCACACACGTCACCCAAACCCTACCAAACCGATTAAGGAAAAGTCACGGAGAAGCAAGCAATCACTGAATAAGGAGAGCGTACGGAACAAAAGTCTAGCAATATTTACTATGCAGCATAGAGTCGCACGCAGTAAAAATAATAGACTGGGGGGACTTGATGACGTATAATGGGTATACCAGGCCTTTGGGCATGGGTTATACCGTCACATTTGGGCCCTGTCCCAATCAAAATAAATAATAAGTATAACGGGCCGAGATTAAGCTCAGGACTACACAAGCATGGCCCGGGTATAGCAAGACGGACGCGAATCGGTATAGGCCGCTTTCGTAGACCATCCGCGGAATGACCAGCGTCTAAGGAAGGGAATCCGCGTCCACCGTCACGATTACCATAGACCCTTGCCCGATAAGGGTCCCACTCTGGCCACTACGGCTATAAGCAAAATACTAGGAAACCTTAGTACTAGGCTCCCCTATAAATAAGGGTCCTCTAACACACCACAAGGTACATAATTTTTGACATCTTTTAACACACATATATTATATGACAACATAAGTACTTACTCTTACGCCAGAGTCCAATCGTGGGGTTCGTCCCTACGATAAGGCTAACAATTTTCTATCTTTTGTGCAAAAAAACACCACCTTTACTTGCCCTAGTACAAGATCTGGTCCATCAACAGCTTACCGCCCTGGCCCAATAAGCGTCCCTGATCCATTTCATGCCCCACCACACATTTTGTACTAACAAACAGAATTGCTACTTTCACCAACAGATGTCTCATATGACATATTCACATTATTGTGAATGTCATTGTTTATCACTCCTGGATGATACATAAAATTTAGTCTAGCAGCTACGTGTCCACCATAATAACTCGAGAGGCTAAGATCGAGTACTTTTGGTGGAAGTGGGGCTGCAGGATGATACATAAACATGGGTCCAACAACCGCGTATCCACCAGAAGAATAAATTGAGAGGCTAAGCTCGAGTGCTTCTGGTGAAAGTAGAGCTGCAGGATGACACATAAACATGAGTTCAGCAGCTAGGTCTCCACCAGAATAACTCGGGAGCCTAACTTTGAGTACTTGTGGTGGAAGTGCGGATTTAGGCCATAACAAATGGTTAGGGTTTGGAAAGTTTGTTTTGGCTTTGTTGCCTTGAAGCTGGTGAGCTGCTGAATCATAAACTAGAGCGGCTTGTTCGGCTGTATCAAAGTACCAAGCCAAAGACTGGTATGTTTACCTGGGTTTGTAATTAAAGCCCCGTAACGGCCCCCAGGACGCTTATGGACACCACGGTAGTAATGTTCTACTGGGCCGTTAGTGGCTGTGGTTTTTTTATCATGTTTCTGGCGGGAAGACATATTGCTTGTGAATTTTTTGGTTTCTGTTTCGTGGCCTATGGAACATATTTTAGTACCTGCACAAATTAAAAATATGAACATCTGAACGTATATATTCAGACTACATCATTACCCTTTTTTGTTTTTTGTTTTAAGGACTTAGCTTCTACTATTCAATAGTGCTATTTGAGTCTCTGATGATTTATGTTTGTGTCTAGATATATATACTCATATATGCTCGTATTATTTACATTAGAATTTAGGGTGCGTTTGGTATGTATACGGGTTTAGATTTAGATTTGGATTTGGTTTAGGATTTGGGTTTAGTATAGATTTGTAAAATTAAATATGAAAGAAAAATAATATTTATATAATATTTATTTATATAAATGTAAAATAAAAATATTATTTATATTAAAAATATATATATGTGTGTGAAAGAGAAAGAGAAAAACATATTATTTACTATGTGCGAGAGAAAACCAAAACCAAAACCCACCAACACTCCCTACTTTTCATTTTGTGGGCCCTTTTCAACCTTTCAATCCAAAACCTCCCAGCTAAACAACATATTTTAGGACTCAACCCAAACCTCAAATGCAAAATCAATCAAACAAACGCACCCTTAGACTAAATCGCAAACTTGGTCCTTGTCAGTTTATCGACTTGTCACAAATCACAGTAATGGTTTTTTCATGGTTCTAAAAGGCACGTCATGATGCCGTTAAGGCCTCGCAAAGGCATGCGGCGTGACCTCCACACTACACAATAGACCAAGGCGCCGCCTTAAGGCGTGACAAGAGATGAGAAGTGGAAAAATGTGATAAGACATGATGCGTGGAGGCTTTATTTGAATTAACTTTCGATAAAAAACTTTTTTATAGAAATGAAACGGATTACATGTAAAGATAGTTTTTTGACTTTATTCCTTATGTATGACACTTTTTGTAAACTCAATATATTTGAAATATGATATAAATACATTAATTTTTAAATATTTTCGTATTTTGTGTCGCTTTATGTGACGCCTTAAAAACGCAATGACTCGCCATGACTGTTAAGGCGTGAGACTTGACTATGCCGCCACGCCACACCTCACGCTATTTATAACCTTAGTTTTGTTAGCTTACTCTTTTTTTTATTACTACTCTTCCCCTCCCAAAATAATTAACCATGAGAATAAATATACAGTTTTAGCCCCTTCAATCTGATATAAATTATTTTTTATATTAATTTTCATACTTGGAATATTTTTATGAATTAATTAAGTCAAGTCACTATCAACTCAGATCTTGGTTTAATCCCAACTCGTTTCGATTAGCAGGAAACATCTAAAGATTAGGTTGTTTTGTTTTCCCTTCGGGGTTTCGTAATATATGTTACCTTCTAAAAAAACAATCTAAAGATTGGGTTGATCCTTGGTGGATGGGGTTGATCCTTAAAAAGCAGGGGATGAACTTGAGTCTGATAAGTCAAAGAATCAGAAGATAGATGAGCATGTAGAAGCTGGAAAAGATAATAATCAAGAGGAGGAGGAGATGAAAAAGCATATGGAGATAGTTCAAGATGAAGAGGAAATAGCAATTGATGCTATACCTCTAGCCACCAAACCTCCAATGATTGTTGAATATAAGATTGTTAAAGAAGGACATAAGGGATACTATCACTTGATAAGAGCTGATGGAAGTTCAAAAAGATATTCATCAATGATTAGGATGCTTCAGGGTATTGATAGAGAAGACTTAGAAACTCTCTGGAAGTTGGTCAAAGAAAAGCATGGAATAAACAGGCCAGTTGAGGCTTAAAAAGAGTGTATGGGATTTGAAAGTAAATCGTTTGAACCTGACATAAAAGTGATGTATGAAGAAATCTAAAGTGTACAAAGGACTAATTGGAAGCTGTTAGATAACTGAGAGTAAACTTTGTAAGGTTTTAAAAATCCAACATATCCTTATGTTAGTTGAGAAAGATATCCCCTTACACCATAACAATCTCAAACATGCTGAACAAAAGCTTCAAGCTGAATCATATGGAAAAATGTGCTATCCAACTACTCAAGCTCATACAAAGCAGGAAAAGGGTCATGAAGTGTTTTTTGAATACATCCTCCTGAAAGTGATGAATACTTTTAATGAAGAAACTTGATGATTCAGAAGATGAACATCAAGTTTAGGGGAGGATTGTTGGGATTAAAAGACTTCAAGATAATTCTTAGAGTTACTACTGCTCATGTATATATTAGTGCCGTCAAGCATAACTTAGTGCTCGGAGATACATTGAAAATTATCTACTATTTAGTACTGTAAATAAAAGTTAACACTGTTAGTATATATTACTACTGTATAGTAATTAAGAAACTACTGCTCAATATAAGTTAATACTGCTCAAGAATGAAGACCTGGAAATATAACTAAGTAGTTATTACGTGCTAGTACAAAAGTTCTACTGCTAGTGTAAATTTTAATATTGCTAGTGTAAACCTTCTAAGTAGATAATACTGTTTTGTGCTCAGTTATAACTGCTGATGATTACTACTACTGGACAGGATAACTGACAGATTGAATCAAAGATTGATTGAGAACAAGAATACCTTACGAAGATAGTATTAGTATTTGTAAAGAAGAAGGTAATAACTTATTTGTTTAAGAGATTATGATTGTATTATAGAAAAAGATCATGATATTTTAGTAAAGTATTGGTAAGCCTTTAGGACTCCTTGGAGTATAACAGGAGGTCCTATGGCATATGTTAGACACACAACATATCATATACATATAGATATTCATACTTTAAGGTTGTAAACCCTAGTACTAAGACAAAGTACAGATTATTTAATCTTAATAATATTGAAGGGGTTTTTGTTTACATCTTTTTTCAATTCATATTTACTATTTACATTCATAATTCTCTAAGTAATTGAAAGAGTAGATTCGCATACTCTTTAATATACACACAAAGGTTTCTAACCATGTTATTTTAGATTTTATCCAAGGTAACAATACTCTTTACAGCAAAGAATAATCTTAAGTTAGGAACAACAGATAAACCAACAATAAGGTACGTTGCTAGTACTTTCGCCCTTGACGTCCATGACAATACTTGAGTATATAGAACAGGCGCCTCGATCAAAGAAATGACAAATGACAACCAATGTTTACGTTCTAAAACTGTCAACTACTTTTACAGTCCAGCACTTTACATACATATACACAAGTGGTGATATCAGCCACATTTTTACAAAAATTTAACATCAATGATTTTTGTAACGTATCAACGACTAAATTGAGCATTCTAAGTGATTCCTTTGGTATAAACTTCTTTTTGAACGACAATTCTTCCTTCTTTTTTTTTTTGCTTTTTCTCTTTTTCCATTTTTTTTCATAATGCATAATAAACCTAGGTTCGATTCTACCGTCTTCACTTTCATAATTTATCCGGATAATCTTTTCCTTTTAGTACTTCTTCACCAGACATAATTCTTAATAGCGAAAAGTAGCGAACTTACAGATCTACATATTTCCCATTGCATTGTGAGCAATTTCCGACCAATAAGAGAAAGAATAAATTTCACTTTGACATAGGAAATACAAGACTTTACACGAAAGCAACTAGCAACATAGAGAAATAGGCTTAATCTACACGGTAGGCTAAGGTGCAAAGGTGTAACGAAACATATAATATGGTGTACAAAAAGAAAGGAATGGCTCAAACATTGTTGTTCTAGTGGATTTTTTACCTAAATATGAGAGTAATCAACTGTACACGTGAGTTTAACTAACCAGTGAAGTTTAGTTATTTTTACACATGTAGCTATTGTTTAATCCTATAAATTTATCAGTTAACATGTTTTTCAATCTAAATCCATTAGTACTTAATCATGGGGACTCGAGTGATATACCAAGCAAGTTTCTAAAGTCCCACTACATCACCGACACACTCATAAATTTGTGGAATTTAGTATACGAGATGGAAATGTAATAGGCTTAATTCTAAATATGTATCAAGGGTAATAGTGGCTATAGGTAATTAACTAGTGATTTTTACAAAAGTCATGCGAAATTTTTTGTAAAATTTGACAATTTTAAGCCCTTTGCATGTTATTTTGTAAAAAAAAAGAAGACAAGTACGTCTAATTCTCCCATCCCCCACATTAAATATACAACGTCCACATCTGGTATAAGATAAAACAATAAATAATTGGGAAAATAGAATTAAAAGGAAAACGCCCTGATGATTTGCTCGTGAAAATTCTCCATGATGAGTTCTTTGAGCAAAAGGTGTTGACTACAGGCCTTTAGAATGCCCGAAAGTCAACACAAGTATTTTTTAGCAATACCCTATCATAGTTTCAGCAAGTGTCCCGTAGAAGGTTAGAAGACAAGGAAAATTCTATCTCGCAACAATGGTACAAAAAAACAATAAACACACTACTATACAGGGGTCAATATTGTTCTCTAGAAACAAATTAAAATACTGGAAGTTAAAATAATTTAAGTATTTTTAAAACTGATAACGTTCCAGACATGCATACGCCGAGCCAATGTGGGTTTGATACGCCGAATGTAATTCTGGGAAGACAGACTCATGCAAAAAATTAAAATTCAAACATTAAATGCGCAAACAAATTAAAATGAACCGGGTTTGTCTCTAGGGAAGCACTTTTGTTTCAGCTGGCCTTTAAGTTCGACCTTTTTCCTTCTTATCTTGTCCGTGTTAAACAAATGGTTTCGGGATTTCAAACCTGTAATCAATCAACGAGTCATGTTGCTGAACTTACTACCAGTCTTGATTCTATCACGCACAAGTAAACCGATCATCATATAATATACATCAAAAAGACTCGTAATAGAAGTGTTAATTAGTGTAATATACAGTACATAACCAACAAAAGATAATAACATAGAGAATCAGGGTCGGGCTGAGTCATCGGTATGATGGGCTACTATGTGCTAGCATCGCCCGTCCTAGGCATGATACGCCTCCGGAAGGACAATCCCGAGCTACCTACAAGGGTACTGTCAAATGGCTGATAAGTCTGGCCACTGGCGTCCATGAGCTGTGTCATGCAGGAGATCAACCAGGTGGAGACTCTAGACTGCTCGGTGGTAAAGCTCGCGACATCTCCTCGCAGGCCCACAACATCACGCCGTAAGTCGTGAACCTCCTCCTCGAGCCTCTTGATCCTCTGTGACATAGTATGTGGCTATAGGGAGGGTGGAGGTGGTGAGGTCCGTGCCTGTAGCCAGGTGCTAGGAAACTCTGAGGGAACCTCCTCAGCTGCCTGATCAACCTCATCGGTCTCTAGGGCACCAGCCCGCAGCAACCTGCTGCCCCCATCGGTCCATATCTAACCCAATGCCATGTGTCGCCGTACCTCGTATAGATGTGGAGCCTCCCGAGCTCATGTAAATCAATCAATGGGAGCTCTCGGGTGACTACCTGCAACCCTTTCAATCCATCGTCACTAACCAGCCCAAAATGCATAGCCAGACGCCCAATAAAGTGCCCCCTAACAGCCTGGCCTCGGCTCTTCTCCCCTCCGCTAATAGATGTGGGACGTTAATAGTCCCATGGTCCATGCTGCAGAGGTAGAAGAGATCAATACCGGTCACCTTCTCAGGTGCCTGTCCTCTACCTGAAATAGTGTAAGCGATCATCCTGTGGCATAACCTCCTCATAGGGTCTCGAATAAGTAAATAAGAAGGGGCAGGCCCCAGAAAGTCTCTGTCAGATGAGATCTGTAACCAGTAATCCCTAAGATCCCCCTTATCGGGGATCAATCGATCACTCAGCCCAGTAGGCTCCAAACCCAGCCTCTGCCATCTCCAGCTCCGTGTGTAACCCCAATGCCAAGATAAACTGCCTCCAAGTCATCCTCCTCCTAACTGGAAACATAAGGTATCAGCGGTGTCTAAATCCATAACAATATCGCTCATCCTACAAGTACTCAAGAACTCTAGAATAAACTCTCGAACTAAGGCCCTCGGATCCCAAACAACCGCCTCTAAGCATGACTCATAAATACCTGTTGTCCCTCGCCAGAATATACCATCCTCAACCTCACTGCCAGATCCTGCCTCATCTCGCTTGTCAAACCCTCAAAATCTAGCACATGTACCCGGTTAACCGTCTTCTCCATATAGTCCTCGGCCTCATACACTAACCGTGCCTAATCCCCTCTGAAACTCCCTATCTTGATATCTAAGCCATGGGTGCCTCTGATCAGCAGCTGGTAGTGGTGCCATATCTGAAAAATGAACCAAATCAGTAAACATTCTGTGTACGGTATAGTATGGCGTATTCGTAGAGGGGTACGCCGTATGCAAGGGTCTGAATTGAATACGCCGTATGTCTTTGAAAGGATACAGCATATGGGAGTTAAATTATAGTCCCCCTTAATATTAGGCAAGTACGTCGTATCCTTTCAACTGAATACGGCGTAATTGGTGTTATCAATTGAGAATACGGCTGTATTGCTTCTGCAGTTTAAGATTTAAAAGGGGTTTCCCCTTATTTTACCCCATTATACCCAATCTTATTATCAAAGCATTGTTTTACCGAGTCTAATATCTAAAAAGGAGGGGGAGGGACATATAACAGTTTATATAAGCCCTAATTCAAAAAATCTAAACCCTAAACCTAATTCCTTATTGAAAAAGAAAGAAGGGAAAGGATTTAAAACATACCGTATGATTAGGATGCAAGAGATGTGTAATAACACGTGAGATTTTCAAAATCAAAGTGCGCGGTGAATTTTTTTTATTGCGAGTAAAAAGTTTGCGTGAAACGATCCGGCATATCTAGCTGGGTTTTTATACCCATGCTCGATACGCCGTATAGGGATTTGTCTGATACAGCGTATCAAACATTAAACTGATACAACGTATAGATGTAGCTATACGCCGTATGTAGACCAAATTTTCAAAGTTTTTAAAGAGAACGTACCTTGGCCTCCGCAACGCTTGTATGAGAACCATCCTTGTAATACCGCTTAGGGTCGAACGGAATGCCATATGGCACATATAGATTTATAATAAGAAAGAATATCATTCCGTTTACGTAATAATTCCAGATCACGATATTTAAGTTAATGACAAAACTTCCTGTTTCAAAATTTTAAATGATTTATCGTGATTTGTTTCAGAAAACCTATTTTCCCCATGCGTAATTTCATTATCCTCTGAAGACTGTATTATATTGAATATTGTTATCATCATCGTCTTTTTCTGATTTTAAATCATCGGATGAATATCAATGAATTTGATTATTAAATGCGAGACAATTTCTCATCATATTCAGACAATGATGTATCATCAATAAAGATCACATTTATCTATACATCAGAATTTTATAAAAAAGGTTCTATTCCAAAATCTGATTTAGACGTTAAGCTGTCGTTAATAAACAAATGGTTTGGAAATTCATTTCCCAGATCTTTAAAGTAGTCTAAATCATCAAAATAATCAACCGTAGGGTTGGGAGACAAAGGTTTAACATTTCCCGAATATGTTTTTTTAAATCATTGACATAAATTATTTTATACGAAAATGAATTCTCATCAAAAATTACCGTGTAATCTTCATCGTCGGATTCGTCTAATGAAATTCTGAAATCTAGCTCATTTTCGTTAGGAGGACATACCGTGGGTTCATACTGGATTGCTGTTAATGTATTGTCAAAGACTATGGACGGGAATTCAGTTTCGAAAGCATGAAGATGAGTCGTCCTCCCCCCCCCTTATAGTTTTTAACTTTCCCGAATGTGGTAGTTTACAATTGAACGTGCGACCATGTCTTCGAGTTTTTTCTTCTTCCAGTCTGATGTATTCCTCGATGGTGAATTAAGGTCATCCATTTTCCCTATAATCAATCTTGCAATAGAGAAAAAGGTAAAATAGACTAATACGCCGTATTCAATGAATTGAATACGTCGTATTGAGCAATACAGGAATTTAAACAAACAATTTAAACACACAAAGCGAATAAATACAAACTGAATTTAAATAATTAGATTACACTAAACTAAATTAAATTAATTAATGGTTAGAAATACGATAAAGAATAAGGTTTTTTATTTCCTCCTAGCAATGCGCCAAAAACCTGATGGTCTGACGTGAGGGTCAATTAATTTGATTGTCAAGTTTTACATTTAATATTTAGCCGACAAACCCCAAAATAAAACTTTAACGAGCAAGTACCGAGTCACGATGGAGTTTACGTGGTGAAGTAGGAGTCGAACACTAAGAATGGAAATATAATCCTATATTCCTATCAGTATTTAATTAGACTATTGTACTGAGTTAACCTAATGTCTATGTACGTTGTCGAATGAAAATGGGGGATTCAGCCTGCGAGACTAGCACATGTTTGGTGTGAAACGAAATACGCAACTTCATACACAATAAACAACAAGAAGAATATAAGAAGATATAAAAGTGTAACCCGTCCCAAATAAAGAAAACTTTCTTAGCCAAATTAAATCCGGGTCAATGCTGGGTTTGTTTTGTTTTAGTGCAAAGATTTTACTTATTCTAAGCTCAAATCATTTCGTAAGACTTAGGGCGGGACATCATCCTACGACCTAAACATAATTAAACCTATCACAATTAATTAATCCGCATAAATCGATCAATTAGATTTAATTATCAATCTATCTTAGAGATTAAAGTAGTGGTGATCTTGTTAAAACTCTAACTCAACGAAACTTTACCCACTTATATTTGAAGTTGATTTATATACTGTTATCACGTATTCAATCTTTAATCAGATGTAATTAAGAGCATGATTGTAGCAACATAAACGGTCACCTACCGGTTCCCAACTAAGCCATTATCAAAAACAAAGACAGAACGTTATTTGTGATCATATTGGTCCAAATAATACATGATTAATCCTGTCACAATTAACGCATCCGCATAAAGCATCCTTTAGTTTAATTATAATCTATCTTAGAGAATTAAAGTATTGGTGATCCTGTTAAAATCCTAGCCCAACGGGACTTTACCCATTTATTAAGATAAATTAAGAAATCGATTTTAAAACAAACCAAACATTGAACTTTCATTAAGATGGCTAATACCCAAGGGTATTAGCCCACAACCATTGCAATTATACAAGCATAATCAAACAATGAAAATTGAACGATTAAGAGAGTAAAAATTACACGATGTCTTCTATGGATTCGTGATCAATGCTTGACCTTGGTGGCTGGTCTTCTCTTCTAAGATTCATCTTTAGTGAGTATGGTATAAAGAGTATGATATTGCATACTGAAAACTCATTTTTGAGTCTTCTATTTATAGTGTCTGGGCCGTATCCAGCAAGGTCGATACGGCATATTGGCTGGATTCCTTAGAGTACGCGCTACGTTCAAAATAAATCTTTGATATCATTCCCAATTTACTTGATTTACTGTATCTTCGAATAGTTATCTTCATGGATACGGCGTATTGGTGAAATTTTAGCAATCTTCAAATGTCTTCGTTTTAGCTCCAAATTATGCGCCTTTTAGCTTATCCTCACAAAACACTCCTGAATTATTGCATTTATCAACTTTAAAGCAATTAAGTACCAAATAATGCAATAATTATATAAAAGTAGGCGAAATAGATGGGATAAATGATATAATAAAATGACGTTACTTGATGTCATCAAATATCCCCCTACTTGAATCATACTTGTCCTCAAGTAAACTTTAAAAAAAATCCAGTTTATGAAAATGTGTCACAACCGAAGTTGAGGGTTTTCCGTTTAAGCATCGTTTTGTCCTAATCACATGTACATAACCGAGCTCGTCACAAAATATGGAAATGAAAACACTCAGATCACTCAACTAATCTAGGGTGCAACATTTAAGTAGTACGCTCAATTGCTC
>BQNB010027746.1:2174-57338 GCA_026074375.1 Tanacetum coccineum
CTATTGTTTAACTCTAGTTGCAAAGTTGGTCACCAATTAAGTGCGTAAATTATTGATTGATTTTCCAAAAATGATTTTAGATCAAATAAGTCCAAAACCATTGTTTAACACTTGTCCCATAGTGGTTAATCACTTATGATTGAACTTATTTATATTAACGAGAATTTGTACGAGTCTATTACCATTGTTTAACTCTTGTTACAATGGTGTATATCAATAAGGTACACTACATAATGACTAGGTTTACCCGATAATGATTATAAAATGTTTGAGTAGATAACCATTATGTAACTCTTGTTACAAAGCTAGTCACCAATTAGGCGCGCTTACTAATTATTGAGTTTCCTCCTCTTGATAATAGATCATATGAGTACATAACTATTGTTTAACTCTAGTTGCAAAGTTGGTCACTAATTAAGCGCGCTAATTATTGATTGATTTTCCTAAAATGATTATAGATCAAACACATCCAAAACCATTTTTTAACACCTATTACATAGTAGTTAATCACTTATGATTGAACTTATTTCTATTAACGAGATTGTACAAGAGTCTATTACCATGGTTTAACTCTTGTTAAAATGCTGGTTATCAATAAGGCACACTACATAATGACTGGGTTTACCCGATAACGATTATAAAATGTTTGAGTACATAACCATAGTGTAACTCTTGTTACAAAGCTAGACACCAATTAGGCACTCTTACTAATGATTGAGTTTCTTACTAATGATTATAGATCGTATAAGTACATAACTATTGTTTAACTCTAGTTGCAAAGTTGGTCACTGGTATGTGCTTAAATACACATACCTTTTACATTATCAAACGAGCTAAAAAGACCAATAATGACCAATAAATACATTAAAATGCATTGTATTCGTTTGTATTGTGAATTGTGTCTTACAGGTAACGAATATTGCATAAAAGGACAAAAACGAAGCAAAACGGACAAAACCAAGCACGAGAATGGAAAGAGTATAAGAAGTCAAATCCGAAGGCAGATTTATCTTAAAACCAATCCTGTTAATCCTTTAACCTTAAAGAAACCCTTATTGTTAAATCATTTTCACCATTAGTCCAATTCCATTTCACCATTAGTCCTAAATAGTTTGCAAAGTTATCCCTAATACTAAACGGTTATTAGTTAAACCTAACAAGTGTTATGTTTCATTAACTAAATCATAAACCTAAATCCGTATTTGCCCTAAACCCTTACTCGGCCCAAAATCCTAATACTAAGCCCATGTCCAAAAACATAAGTCAAAGCCCTATGTTATAAACACACAGTTCAACAAGTCAAAGAGGTTAAAAATACTGTTTATCCCTACCCTTTCCCTCCATTTTTCACCTGTTACCTTCGCATGGTAAAAATCCTCCCAAAGTACACGTACCCTCAATTACTTCTAGAAGCTGACACCTCTTGACACATTTGACAATAGGAATGACAAGCTAGCAATCTTCAAGCCTCCCATTGGCTAATCAAACGTGGAGGGCTATAAACGGTCAAGATCCAATGCGTGGAGGGCAAACAATGATTGAATGGCTTGGATTAGAAGTGGGGAGCATTTAAGAGCCTAGAAGCTTTGTTTCTTCACTATATAAAGAAGGCCTCACTCACAGATTCGGATATGTAGGATCTAGGGTAGTTTAGCTTATTTAGTCATTTTTAGCTTATTGTTTTAAGTTTTAGCTTAATGTTTTTAAATTTGATGTAACTTTCCTTTTTAAGCTTGTACTCAGTTTATATAATCAATAAAAGTTAAGTTTTATTATTGTTAACTTTCATTTCATGTTTTTACCTTATAAGCACTATGGTTTAAATAAGCTCTTTAATACTCTAATAAGCTCAATAAGCATTCATAATTACTAATATGCTAGCTTAATACTCATATTAAGCTCTTAAAGCTTAATTGAGCTTATTCATACTCAAATCCACCCCCAAATATACCTCAGCTTAATTGGAAGGAAAACCAAACTTAAAAGGGCTTCCAAGACCTCACCAGCTTATCTTATATAAGTTGGAGCTTTGTTGATCAGCTCTTGGAGCAATTAATAAGTCTCGTTTGTGCAAAGGATTTTGTGAGTTCTTATTTTACCTTTATAGCTTAATTTTGCATTTGAGCTTATTTTTGCTTATTGTTAGCTTATTAATATTTAGAATAGCTTATTATTGCTTATTATAGTTGTTTAATGCTTATTATATTCAGTTGATAGTTTAAATGTCATTTGTCAAGTCTTTGATATAAAATAGTTTAAAATCTAAAAAATATTAGTATAATCTGTTTGCTTATTATTCTAGCTTATTTGATTGTTAAAATATGCTTAATAGGTCTAATATAAGCTAAATAGTATCTCGTATTTGAAATCTAAGCTTTGATTCTCATTTTTATAAGCAAAATATGATTTTTAGCAATTTAAAAGGGTGTTTGGCACAAGGCAGCACTAACTCAAGTTAGTGCTGTCAAGAGCCATTTGGTTCTTTAAATTGAATTTGAATATCATATTGAAGTTTATAAGGTTAGGATTTAAAGTTTTTGTTAGGCTAAATCAAGTTATAACAAGTTTTTATGTATGTTGCTTGAATCTGAGTTCATAAGCTTAGATTCATAGCATCTTAAGCGTAGATCTATTCTAAATTGCAATTGTTGGCATTTTGTTCTTATTTTGGTGTTTAAAAGGTGTAGTATACATGTCCTTAAGGTCTACATTGTTTAATTTGAATTTTGGCTTAAAATTGTGTCAAGTGCATCAGATAGCAAAACAGCCTAATTGTCATTTTCATTCTAAAAATTAAAGTAGCTTAAGTAGGAATTAGCTTTTAAAATTGAGTGCATAACTAGTTCATAGGCCAAATTTGATAGGTTAGGGCTTACTTTGGATTTTAAAGCTTATTTACACATCTGTTTTTAGGGCTGCATATTAAACTTTAAGTTTTCATAAAATTTGCAAAAACTAAAAAAAAAGCTAAACTGCGTAAGTAGGTTTTTCATTCATCTATTTCTTTGCTTATTTGATTTTCAAAATGTTTTTCAAGTGCTAATTTAGATAGTTTGTAGGACAAGATTTCTAATGGTAAAAGTCATTAAGCCATAAGGTTCTATCTACTTGCTTAAAAATAAGCTCAAAAAGTTCTAGTTGGCTGTTTTGAAAACAGATTAATACCTAAGTGCTTATTTCTTTCTTTAAGCTTATGGCTTGTTGTTTTTGCTTAATTCTTGCTCAGAATTGCTTATTAGGGTAGTTTTTAGGTGGTTGTAGCTTATTTTGCTAAGGTCTGAGCTTATTTAAGTTTTTAGGTTTCTTAATTTTTGTGAAAAAGCCAAAAACCTTTTAAGTATAATCTGTCACCCGTAAGCTTAATTTTTGGGTTGTTACTAAAGATTTATAAAAAGTTCCTTTAGTAAAAATTACTTATTAGCAGTCCTTAGGTATGATTGGAGAAGAATGTGTATAAGGGAAAAATGCCGACTAAGATTGAGCTAACACTGGAACAATCACAACAAGGTGTTAGTAATGACGTCTTGGTAAGCATTGAAGGGGTTGAAGAATTAAAAAGAAATGTATGGATAAAGGGTGAAAAGAAAGAAGCCCTCCTTACACCTTAGGCAGAAACCGGGTCAATACATAATCTATCAAAATCACAAAGATGATTGTTGATATTGAAGAAAGTCGTCATGGACCCAGTGATGCAATGCACAACCCTTCCCAGCCATTCAAGTTTCTCTCAAAAGAAACTTGTCTCATTTGTCACGGAGATACACACGTTATCTATTGACATCTTACTCCGAGATTGTTGATATTGAATAGGTGGCAGTCTGCTCCAGCCTCCGATTACTAAAACCAAAAGTGCACAAATCGAGTCTAGAGCCCGAAGAGATCAAAGTATAAATCTCATTAGGACACAATGTCAAAATATACTTTTTGAACATCATAAAGTTCACAAGCTGTAAAAAGTCAACAACGAAGTTTGACTTTCAAAAGTCAAACTTGCGTAAACTTTTGAATAAAGTCTATAATGAGCAAAGGATTGGTAATGTTAGTTGAATTAAGATGTAAATGCCAAGTTAGGATTTTATTATCCTTACTTTCGGCAAGCTTTCTAAAAATGGAACTTTATGAAAAACGTTGTGATATTGTTAAGTGAGTCAAAATGAAATGTTTTGCATCGCAATTGGAGATTGTAGTATATGATTGTATATACATAAAGTTATAGAGAACTAGCAAGCATGGTGAATCTAATACATCTGTGTTAGAAGATCCTACGCTTTGAGCTAGAAACCCTGTCAAGGAGATTCTTTGAATCTACCTGATCACAGGTATAGTATTTATACTATAAAATGGGAAACCGGAGGTTAATGCAACCGAACTCAAGATGAATGACAAAGCCATATTCATCTTTTATTGCTAATTGTCTTATTTCAGGTTTAGACGACGGTGTTGCAGCCTCATTCCAGCAAAGTCGGATTCATAAACCACATGCTCATACTCAAGCTTTCAAAGTCAATCATTCAACGTCAAGATAGTTGATTCTAATCTTCCCCACCATCAAAGAGCCTCAAAGTCAAATAAATAAGAATGTAACAAGTATGAGCATGTTGGTCAAGAGCACAAGTTGATCAAGGAAGTCAAATCAAGATGATTCAAGTCAAGGAGATGATGCAAGATAACGATCTCAAGAACTCAAAGTCAAAAGATAAAGGCTCAAAATCAAGATCACAAAGCATGAATGAACAAAGCCGTTACAAACAAGACAAGACCATAACAAGGCAAAGCATAAACGTCAAACGTCATATCTTCAATGTCATCGGTGGTACAGAGGAGTTTGAAGAAAGAGACCTCAACATTGGGGGAGATTGTTAGCCTTAATTATATTAAGTCAAACAAGAATGTTATCGGTCTTAGAAAGTCAAACTAGGTCTTGTATTGTAATAGGCTAGTCGGGTTCAACGGGCTTGGATTGTAATCTAACATTGTCCGTGTTTCGGGCTCAAAGCCTAAGTTTAGCCAAGCCTGACCCGTTAAGAAAGCCCAAGTGCCAAGCTTACAAAGCATGGGTATAAATATCCCTTCACCACACTTGGTGAAGGGTGTTGGTTACATTTCATTTCACTTGTAATCCTCCAAACTCTCTCTAATCTAATACTCTCTTTGTTTCTCTCTCTACTTTCTCTCTCTAAGATTCCATCTTATTTTCTAGCATATTGGTAAAGATTATAGTTGTGTAATGGATTAAACTAGTAGGATAACAATATGTCTTTGTTATTGTTCGAAAATCTTGTTGAAAATGTTCTTTTGAGAAAGTGTTTGTACATCAGAGATTGCGGTAGACTTTAATACGTGTGCTTGAGCTTTCATCATGTATATATCTTTGTCGATTGAGCATGAGGTCTTGAATCTTGACTCAACATGGACTAGAAGCTGCTATCGTCGGGAAAACCTGCAAGTATAGGTTAGTGATAAACATATATGGACGAAAGTGTCTTTGTCACTTCGTCAAAGATGGTTTTAATAACCACGGTTCCCCGTTAATCAATATAAATGCTGCTTGTGATCAGGTAGAATTCAAAAGAATCTCCTTGACAAGTTTTCGCAGCTGCACTAGCCGTTCTTGTTACCGGAGCGTCTCAAAGCAGACAACACGGTAAAAGTAAATCAGATAGTTATTATCTTTCTGATTGAGTCATCAATTCATATACTGAACCAAAATCGATATCCAGTTGACACAAGCTTGATTCATTTAGAATCTCGCAAGTCACCTACCGCAGAGCTGTTTGATGTTGACTCTGGAAGGATTTCCATTCATCACTGTGAATACTAAAGAGTATCACTCTGAATGTTCTGGCAGTTATCACAAGATAATGCGTAGGACTTTTTGATACCAAATGTTGTATAATGATGACATTTTGTATATGGAATTTGTGTCCTAGTGAGATTTTTGATGGATCTCGTTGGCTTTAGACTCTATAAGTGCACATTTGTTATTTGATAATCGGAGGCTGGAGCGGACTGCCACCTTTTCAATATCGACGATCTCGGAATGAGAAAGCCGATAGAAACGTGTTGATCTCCGTGAGAAATGAAACAGAAATCTTTTGAGAGATTCTGAGTGGCTAGGGAGGGTTGTGCATTGCATCACTGGGTCTATGATGTTAGTCTTCAATATCATAATCATCTTTGTGATTACCGATAGATTATGTATTGACATGGTTTCTGCCTAGGGTTGTATGGAGGGCTTTTTTCTTTTCACCCTTTATCCTTACAATTATTTTTTATTCTTCAACCCCCATTCAGTGATTATCGAGACTTTCATGATCTAGTACATGTTGGTTTGTTTAGCCACTAGCTATATCTCAGTCGGCACTATTCCCTTATTCTCACTTTACTCCTTTTTTCAATCATACCTAGGACTTCTCCTCTATCTAATAGAGTGTTCCTGTGTAAATCCCTCCAGTTCTAGATGGATCATGGAATGAATATACCCTAACCTTAACCGCTTATGACTCCATGAGAAACAACAGTTGGTTGGTCTTTGTGTATTTTCCATGAAGATCCATAAAACCATTTGATAAAAAATCAATCAACGTGTCTGAGAAATCATTTAAGACACATTGAGTGTTTCCAGAGTTACCAAAAAGCCCCTTCACATTTGCACCTTATTATGAAAGACGTTTTAACACATACGAGGTTTTAGGAAACACACATTATAGATTGAAGATGTATTGTTATTAATCGTATTGATCACATTTTAATCACTTACTCTCCCCCTCAAAATTGATATGTGTTTTACCAATTTTTGGGACAATTAGTGAATTTAAAAATAAGTTGTTTCCTGAATTACATGAGCTAACTAAGTCTAGGGAGAACAGGAGTGCATGCAGAATAAATTATATTATTATACTCCCCCTTAATTATAGAATATAGTGAAAACTTGGAGTGGGAGTTTGTTGAGCACAATTTTGAAAGAATTTGAAATTTTCTTTTTGAAAATATCTTGAAAAATTGTGCTCAACAGGAAAATGATGTTAGATCTATCTTATTAATTATCATTTCCTTAGTGCTTCTCTTGAGCATTCAAAACTTTGAATGTTTATATGACATTGCTCAAGACCGAGAAGATATGAACTTCTCGTTGTGTAGGATAAATGGACATAAATGAACATTTTCCTTTCTTTGGAGACCGAGTCCTAAGCTGACATTTACTTAGAAGTCATAGATAAAAAAGTGAAATGACATGTTTTGAAAGCATTTAAAACTCTCGCTCGAACTTCACTTATTCACCCGTGTTAATATTAATCAACATTTCTAGGTGCGCAAATGTTATCGATTGTCGAGAGACATGTTAGAGAAGATTATTTTTGGTATTTTTGAAATTTTTGATTTTGTATTTTGCTTTTATAGGTTTTATATTTTTATATTTTGTTTTTCTGATAAAATATATACAAAGAATTAATGTGATTTTGCAAAACGATCAAGTTCTTGAGGAGATAAACTGCGCATACCAAGGCGACGAACCAGATAGTTGAATCGATCTACTGGAAGGGCTTTGGTGAGAGGTCAGCCAGTTGGTATCCGTCTTTGCAAAAATACAGTTCAGTCATACCTTTTCCACGTGTTATTTATGAATTATGTAGAGGACTGGATGTCGTTTTGTTCTCGAGGTGTTGGATCGGGTTGCAGGATATAGCTATGGCTGATTTCGAATCACAATAGATTGGAATCTTGTTAAAGTGAAAGCCATAGTCCGTTAACTGTGTCCGCATCCAAAGAACTTGGGCACATCAAGCGGATAGAGACACATATTCTGCTTTCGTGGTAGACAGCGCCGTATAGTCTTGTTTCTTTGGGACTAGCATACCAACTTTTCACCTATGAATTAAGCTCCACGGATTGTGCTCTGAAGGTGTCTTTACATCCCGCTTAATCAGCATATGAAAATCGGTTAGTTCAAACCAGAATCCTTCGCTATTCAGAGACCCATATTAACAGTTCCACGGAGATAGCGAAAGATCCTTTTTACCTCTTTGAGGTGCTTCTCGGTTGGCTTAGCTTGGTACCGAGCACATAAACTATAACACCCTGTGTTTTCAAGTCATTGACGACATCAATAAATTCACAATATACCTTTTTGAATTATACGTGTTTGCTTAAAATTGTAAACGTTAAGTTAAATCGCGTACGCCAAAAATTAGCGTTCAATGTAAACGGCACAACTACATTAAGGTTTACATCAAGCAAGGGTTATATAATTATTTTAAGGATAATTATTAACTTTGTTCATTTTATTTTTATCGGATACGTAAAGTGTATACGTTTCACGATAAATTGCGTTAAGGCACTCCCGGAACCACAAAAACTTTCCTACGCTTCAACAAATACCCACTTTTATACCCAATACACAAAAAAATTTCATAAATATATCATGTATATCTTTGTTTTGCCGAAAATCTTGCATCATATACAAAGATATACATGAAAATTTAGTTTAAACTTGCAACTTGGTCAAATTAGGACACCATACTTCATAAATGGCACGTTCCTACCTTCACCTTGACCAAAGGAATAGGACCATGCCATTCCTAAGACTTCTTTTATTGTCCCTTGACTAAAAAAAAACGTAACATGTTTACTACTTATACATTGTGCAAGTAACAAAGGAAAGACTCATAACATTAACACTTGACCAAAAATCAAACAAAATCACCTCCTTTGCCCTCTCTATATGCTACGGCAAACAAGCACCCCTTTACCAAACCCATACAAAATTTTCTACAATCCATACACTTCTATATACACCTATTCTAAGATATACTAAGGCATTTGCAAGCATTGAATCACCATTTCCAAGTATTTCACAAGTAAAAGGAAGTTAGGGTTCTATTAAGGAAAGCTAGGGTTTATTAAGTGCAAGCTTGGTTTTTGTGGCTAAACAAGGGTTTAGTACTAGCACATCATCATCATCATACCTCATAAGGTCTATTTAAACTCTTTATGTTCTTATAATTTCCACTTTATGCTTATGATTATTCTATTTAGCTTAAATCACCATTTAGGTTTTATTCATGAAAATAAAGATTATACTTGAAATGATCATTTTACACACTCATATACATGTGGTGTTATAACTCTTATCCTGTAAAAAGGATGTGGAAAAATGTTGTATCATATTGTTTTGGTGTAAACATGATTATGGATTAATTAGGGTTTTTCATAGTTTCATAATATGTTTTAAGTTAAAGAAATACATAAGACATGTTAAAGTTAATTATGAACTTATATTGATGTTAGATAATCATAAAAATAAAGTCATAACAAGATGGGAAGGCTTGTATGTTAATGGTTATTATATAAAGAGCCATATGTTAAAACTAGTAAATAAATGGTAAATATTAAGTTGTGGTTTATAAGTATATAGATGACTTTATAAAAGTTGGACTGACATGAGAATGGATGGACAATTGGACAATTATTTTTTGTATCATATATGACCTATATGAAATATTACGGCTAATGTAAAAGATATAAACGTGCAAATAAGGAAACAAGGTTGATTTGGACTTGGGAAAGATGTTCAAAACATTTTGTCCAAACTCGTGGATAAGACATATCCATTTTTATATTTTAATTAGATAATACATTCACGAGATTCCGAAAAGGTAGAAACTTGTTAAACGGATAAATAACGAAAAAGTTACGTTAAAAACGTGTTATACGTTAATAAACGAAGTCGTAAGTGAATTTTTATAAAAACATTTTTATAAAAATTAAAAACAGCAAGGGTTAATATTTTTAACAAATAATACATATTTTTAGGATTCCAAAATGATAAGAATCGTAATTTTTCAATTAATAACGAACGAGTTATGAATTCGCAAGTTTACGACATTAATACTTTTATAAAACTATTTTTAATAAAAGGTACTATTCATGATAGGAAAGTTATATTTTGTAACTCATAAAAATATAGAACTTTCAAATACGACGAACGTCCTCGGAATGAATCATTAAACGGAGCTATAACGAATAAAATACGACATTTACGGGTTTTACGACGACAAATACGAATTTTATAAAACTCATGTCTGTCATGAACAGTAAAAGTTACTGTTCATCAGGGGGTAAAATTTATAAAATGTCAAATATCGATAACCCGTCTTAATACGAAAAGATGGACATAAGAAAAACGCGAGAAAAATCGGGCTTTACAAACGCGTAAAGTTACGCCAGTTTTACTGAAACGTATTTATAAAAGTTTTATCTTGTTAAACATAATTTGGTCCTAAAACCATTAGTTGGTGATTGAGCTATATAGAATGTTATGTGGTTATCAAAGTACTATATTACTAGGGAGTTTCATAATGAGGCCTCTCCGGATGGCGTTTCGACGAGTTGTTGGATTTACGATTTAAAGTGTCCTAACTCCTCGAACGTCATGTCATGACCTCTTTAATTATGATAGCCCGAACGATTCGTTCGAGGTAAAACTATTAGATTATATTCAATGTTGTTAGACTAAGTACTCGGTACTTATACGACCTTAATTTAATTATGTTGCATTTGATCAATTCGCGTGGCGCGTTAATTGTGATACACTTGGCATTACTCACTCAAGGTGAGTTCATAGCCCCACATTTTACATGCTTTTGTTTTACAAAGTTTTTAGGGTGGAAAACATGCAATGTTTTACAACTGGGCACAAGTGGTTAAGTTCTTATTTTTTTTTATGAGTTACATGTTGCCTAAGTAGCTGGATTAAACCCAATCTTATATTTTTTTTTTTTTTGTTTTTTTATGAGCCCATTATCATGAACTGTTAATTACGGAGCGAGCGAATGTGATGATAGATCTATTGGGTTTACAACCCCGTTCGGGTGACGTAGCTATAACTAGCGAAACGAACGTATACCATGTCGAATATAGGATGTTGCAGGTTAGAACATCACCACGGGCAAACGGCCATTAATTTGGCATCCATAACATGTCAAGCATCAGTGTCTGAGCTTAGAGCAACGTAATTAATTTATATGATATTGCATCTGTTGCATTATGATAACTTGGGAGATCTTGTGGTCCTAAATATATGATTTATCAAACCTATGAATTACACCAACATTTTGTGGACGTTTTCTAAAGCAAATGTTTTTCAGGGGGATCATAAAGCACAAGAGTGGATGGATAACATTGTGGTTTGATTGGATGTCATGATTAAAAGATTTTGTCGCATTTCAGTTTGTTCATCTGTTATGGGCTAAAATCTTTGTATTTTGATCAAGTGAACAAGGTAAGCTTTGGGCTTATGTATACAATTACTTGTTAATCAATGTATCATTTTCAAACGACTTTTTGTCGTTCTATATATATTTGTATTGTTGATTCATGAAGTAACACCGCCCCGGACCCATTTTTCGCTGCGACCCAATTTTGCGGGTGATACAGATTGGTATCAGAGCCAAGGTTTGAGAGTACCAGGTCAAATGTTTTTGACTTGGAGACGATAACCGTTTCAAACAACGAATTCATATAATGGGGTTTTACACGGGACATACATATGTGCATACATTCATGCATACACTACTTGTTGCATTAGTTGGTTGGACTAGATGCATTCATAATTGATTATACATTGTTTGATTAAAATGTTTATGCTATAAGAGTCTTATATAATATATACTCTATAAGCCATTTCTGTGGTCACAATAGTCCATGTCAGCTGATTCTGCCGTTACCTATTTCTATTGTTCTCACTCTGAGGCTCGATTTGGAGTATTCCATTGCGGTCTTACGAGGAGGCTGCCGAAGTTGTTGAGCAGGCACCACGTTCTCCAGAGTATGTACTGATCCTTGGAGTGGAGATCATGTACCTGTATCATTCTGGAAGCCTGAGCATCCTGTTAAGGAACTTAGTGCCAGTGAGGATGAGGGCACCTACACCTCTGTGCCACCTTTCCTTTTTATTCAACGTAGTCGACCCCTTAGTCCTAGAGCACTCGAGGTTGAGATGAGAGATATAGCATCAGCCTTCTATCATTCACTACACCCATCAGGGGACCCACCATTTGTTACCTTATACCTGCACCATCTACTAGACGCCAGAGCTGATATTCCCGAGGCTGAACGCCACCTCGGATCGAGACTAATACTACTACCCCCAGTCCTGCGTGAGATTGGAGAGAGTTCTGCTGCTGCTGCTGCGAGACAGCTAGGACCCACTATAGAGACCAGACTCCTAGATACTGAGAGGAGGATTATGACCGCCTTAGAGTTGGTCAACAGGAGGGTCAGTTACCAGGTAGATGTTCGCAGTAGAGAGAGTTCTGAGTTTTACACACGACATCACGATGCCAGACGGATCTGCAGCTGTGAGAGTGAGATTGCCGGTATTGAGGAAGAGAGAGGACTTGTCTTAGAGCAAGAGAGGTATTCGGCCGTAGGCCTTTTGGCTAGGTCTGTGGCTCACTGCAGGGCATTAGAGGCACGGTTACAGTATTTTGACATGAGGTGCGTCGCACCGAGTGGCAGCGTCAGGTGCAGATGATCTTCGCCTGTACAGTATATCATGTTACCAGGCCCTTGGAGGCTAGAGCAGCGCGTTGACATTGGAGACACTGTAGCAGTCCTAGACTTTGGTTATGATTGTATCTACTATGCAGTCTATTAAGTTTTATGGGTTAATCTCAGCTAGCAGGCGGTATAGATATTTTGTTTTGGTTAGCTATCTTGTATAGATCTTTTGTTTCTGACTAGCTATCCTGTATAGCCTACTAAGTATTACGGGTAACTCCCGGCTAGTAGGGCTCTTGTGATTTTCATTTTGTAACCTAGCGATAGGGAATCATTTTGTACCAAACAGATCATGTATATTTCCAGGTTATATATGGAATGGATGTATTATGTTATGTCGATCTTGTGTTGGTTATATGTTTCACTGTGTGATGTGATCTCACTTTATTTATCATGGATATGTTATGTCACGTTATGATTGTATTGAAATCTAACGGGTATTGTATTTTCTTATGATTGAAGAAAATGGCACCAAAAAGAGCCACAAGGTCAACACCGGCCACAACAACAACACCGCACAACCACTTCGGTTCACAATATGCCAACTCCAAGCTTATTGATTGATCAAGGGTCCAGTGCCGCTTGGCGACGTGACGCAACCAGGAATGGCACTGATAGCCATTCTTCAGGAACGGGTGTCAGGGGATCTGAACGCGTTGCTCGAGAGTGCACTTACCAGGATTTCATGAAGTGCAAACCTCTGTATTTCAAGGGCACCGAGGGAGTGGTTGAGTTAACCCAATGGTTTGAAAGAATGGAGACTGTCTTCCGAATAAGCAACTGCTCGGTGGAGAACCAGGTCAAGTTCTCTACTTGTACTCTTTTAGCAAGTGCTCTAACATGGTGGAATTCCCATGTTATGACTGTTACTCATGATGTTGCCTATTCAATGACTTGGGTCGATCTAAGGAAGAAGATGACCGACAAATATTGTCCACGAAATGAAATGAAGAAGCTTGAGGCTGAATTATGGAACTTGAAAGTGATAGGTACGGATGTGGTCAAGTACAACCAACGCTTTCAAGAACTAGCACTTCTCTGTGTGAGGATGTTCCCTGAGGAGTCAGACAAAATTGAAAGGTATGTCGGAGGATTGCCCGACATGATCCATGGAAACATCGTAGCTTCAAAGCCAAAGACCATGCAAGAGGCTATCGAGATGGCCACTGAACTGATGGACAAGAGAGTCAGTACCATGGCAGAAAGACAAGCTGAAAACAAGAGGAAGTTTGAAAACACTTCCCGAAACAATAAGGATCTAACAAACAACACAAAACAAGAGGCAACACACCGGGCAGGGCATACACTGCTGGATCGGTGATAAGAAACATATGGGGCATCTAGACCCCTATGCTCAAAGTGCAATTACCACATGACGGTCCGTGTGCTCCAAAAGTCTTTAAATGAAACAAATCGGTACATCGCTCGTGAATGTATGGTGCAGGAAATGCTAAAACACTAACAACCAGAAGGGCACCGGATCGGGTCAGAAACCTACTTGTTTTTGATATGCGGAGTTCAGGGGACACTACAGAAAGGAAGTCCAAGGCTGAAAAAAACAACAAAGGCACCCCCCCCCCCCTCCTTGGTTAATCAAGCTGGAAGACAGGGCCCCAGCAATAGGGTACGTGGTAGGAAATGCAGGGGCAAATCCAGACAACGTCATTGCTGGTACGTTCCTTCTAAACAACCGCTATGCTTATATCTTGTTTGATACGGGTGCCGATCGAAGTTTTGTGTCTACTGCATTTAGCTCCCAAATTAACATTACGCCATCTACCCTAGATCATTATTATGTGTCGAACTAGACGGACGGGAGGATAATTGGGTTAAACAACTATACTTCAGGGTTGCACATTAAACTTCCTAATCCACACAATTACGTAAACGAATGCATGATAGAACTGGTTAGTTTTGACGCTATAATCGGTATGATTGGGTTGGCGAAATACCAAGCGGTCATTGTGTGGCTGAGAAGATTGTTCGCATTCCCTGGAGAAATAAACCTTAATCATTACCGGTGAGGAAGTACCCAGGGAAATGTGACACGATTAAACATCCATTTCTTGCAATAAAACGCAGAAGTACATGGAGAAAGGGTTCCCTATCTTTCTGGCACATTCATGCAAAAGAAGTTGAAGACTAGTCGAGGAGAGCGACTTGAGGAGTACAAATAGGCATACTTCCCGAAGTATTTCTGAGGAATTTCTCGGGTCTTCCTCGACTCGACATGTGGGTTTCAATTGATTTGGTACCTGGTGCTGCACCTGTAGCCGGGCAACCTATTCGATTGGCGCCTTCGAACTTGAAAGAGTTTCTGAGCAATGAAAGAGCTGTCGATAAAGGCTTTATAAGACCGTTCCTCACTTGGGGAGGCTCCGGTCTTGTTTTGTCAAGAGAAAGACGAATCATTCCGATGTGCATGATTACTGAGATTGAATAAACTACGGGAAGAACCGTTATCCGCTTCCCGAGAATTGATGGATTTATTTGATCAGCTCCAAGGGTGAGTGTTTACTCTAAAATCGCCTAAGGTCAGGTTATCACCCATTGAGGGTTCGAGAAGAAGACCTTCTGAAAATGCCTTTAGTAACTCGTATGGCCATACGGAATTTCAAGTTATGCCGTTTGGTTTGACAAACGCACCTGCTGTGTTTATGGACCTCATGAACCGAGTGTGCAAACCTTATCTGGACAAATTCGTAATTATCTTTATTGATGATATTTTGATCTATTCATGAACAAGCTAAGAGCACGAAGAGCATCAGATTTAATATTGGAGTTGTTGAAGAGGAGGAGTTGTCTGCAAGTTTTCCAAATGTGAAATTTGGATTCCTAAGGTACGTCTAGGTCACGGTTGATCGATAGTGCGGAATTCAAGTGGATCCAGCCCAAGATGAATCCATCAAGGATTGGACATCTCCTAAGTCACCAACGGAGATTCGTCAATTTTTAGGTCTTGCTGGGTATTACCGAAGATTCATTGAAGGGTTTTCAAAGATCGCCAAACCAATGATAAGCTGTAATTCAAAAGAAGTCAGGTTTGAGTGGGCGGTTAAAAAGAAGCAACTTTTTCAATGTTGAAGCAAAAGTTGTGAGTGCACAATCCTTGCATTACTGAAGGAAGCGAAGGATTTCTTCGCATACTGCGACGCTTCAAAGAAGGGTTTGGGCGCTGTGTTGATGCAAAGAGAAAAAGTGATTTCTTATGCATCACGCCAATTGAAGATTCATGAGAAGAACTACACGACTCATGATTTAGAACTCGGTGCAGTGGTGTTCGCTCTCAAGATCTGGAGACATTATTTATATGGAACTAAGTGTACGGTGTTCACCGATCACAAGAGTTTGCAACACATCTTAGATCAAAAAGAGTTGACATGAGGCAACGCCGATGGTTAGAGTTGCTAAGTGACTACGATTGCGATATTCGTTATCACCCGGGGAAAGCAAGTGTCGTTGCTGATGCTTTAAGAGGAAGAAGAGAACCACATTGAGAGTTGGAGCTTGGTTTTGACTATTAGTTGGACCTTCCCTCCTCCCCATCTATACAGATCTTAAATGCTCAGATCGAAGCGAGGATACCTGAGAACATTAAGAGTAGAAGCGTTGGGGAATGTTGATTGAAATGCAAATTGCCAGAAGCTATTAAAGAACAAAGTGTGGTCCACGTGCGGATGGAACCCTGTGCCTCAATGGTAGGAGTTGGTTACCTTGTTATGGCGATTTGCGAAGCTTTGATCATGCACGAATCCATAAATCAAAAGTCTCTATTCATCCGGTTCCGACAAAATGTACAAAGACATGAGAAGTTCTACTGGTGGCCCAACATGGAAAGACTAAACATAGCCACTTTGTAACATGTGTTTGACGTGCTAAGGTCAAGGCCGAACATAAGGCAATCTGGATTGTTGGTACAACCTAAGATCCCGAATGGAGTGGGACAACATCACCATGGATTTTGTCACGAAGTTCTAAGAGTCTCAAGTTTTGACATAATTTGGGTGTCGTTGACCGACTCACTAATGTCTGCGATCTTCACACCAAATGATGGGGACCGATCCTTGGATAAACTTGCAGATTTGTTCCTAAAGGAGGTGGTCACGAGGCATGGGATACCCGTCTCAATCATTTGTGATCGCGACCCGAGATTCGCATTCCCATTTCTGGGATCATTCAGAACGCTTTTGGTACAATTTGGATATGAGTACTGCGTACCATCACCAAACAGACGGGCAAAGCGAGAGGACAATTCAAACTCTCGAGGATATGTTGCGTGCTTGTGCAATCGACTTTGGAAAGGGTTGGGTTAACCATTTGCCATTAGTCGAGTTTTCATACAACAATAGCTATCACGCTAGCATCAAGGCCGCACCATTTGAAGCACTTTATGGTCGGAAGTGTCGTTCACCTGTTTGTTGGACTGAAGTTGGAGAAGCTCAAATACTCGGCCAGAAATGATCCAAAGAGGACCTCATTAGAAAATCATTCAGTCTCAAGCAATAGGAGGCAGCGCTCGTGATCGGCAGATGAGTTACGCTGACTTGAGCGTAAGCAGGAATTCAAGTTAGAGACAAAGCATGCTTAAAGGATCTCTCCTTGGAAAGGGGTCGTGCGTTTTGGCAAATGGGGGAAGTTGAACCCTAGGTATGTTGGACCTTTTAAGGTGATAAAAAGGGTTGGAGAAGTTGCTTACAAGCTTGAACTTCCAAAAGAATTGAGCAGAGTCCATTATACTTTCATGAATCTAGCTGAAAAAGTGTCATGCCAACGAACATTAGCGTTCCGTTGGATGGACTTAATTTAGACGCAAAATTCATTTTGTTAGGAACCGGTGGAAATAAGTAGACCGAGAGTTAACGGTTGAAGAGAAGCGAATCACATTGGTCAAAAGTTCGATGGAAACGTCCAGAGAGGGTCTGAGTACAGTGGAGCGGTGAAGACCAATTCAGGATGAAATATCACACCTCTTCACCAAGACCACACCATCGTTCAAGTGCTGCATGTGAGCTTGGGACAAGGCTCGTTTAACGAGGGAAGTCTTAACACCCTGTGTTTTCAAGTCATTTGACGACATCAATTTAAATTCACAAATATACCTTTTTGAAATTATTACGTGTTTGCTTAAAATGTAAAGTTAGATAAATGCGTACGCCAAATACTATAGCGTTCAATGTAAAGGGCACCAAACAATTAAGTTTTACATCAAGAAGGGTTGATCTAATTATTTAAGGATATTATTAAATTTGTTCATTTTATTTTTATCTGGATACGTAAAGTGTATACGTTTCGCGATAAATTGCGTTTAGGCACTCCCGGAACCACAAAAACTTTCCTACGCTTCAACAAATACCCACTTTTATACCCAATACACAAAAAATTTCATAAATATATCATGTATATCTTTGTTTTGCCGAAAATCTTGCATCATATACAAAGATATACATGAAAATTTAGTTTAAACTTGCAACTTGGTCAAATTAGACACCATACTTCATAATGGACAATTCTACCTACTGACCAATCGATTTGGACCATGGCCACTTCTAAGACTCTTTTATGTCCCCTTGACTAAACTTAACATGTTTACTACTTCTACATTGTGCAAGTAACAAGGAAAGATTCATACATTAACACTTGGACAATATCAAACAAATCACCTCCTTGCCCTCTCTATTTGCTACGGCTAAACAAAGCACCCTTTACCCAAACCTTACAAAATTTTCTCATCATACACTTCTATATACACCTATTCTAAGATATATGAAGGCATTTGCAAGCATTGAATCACAATTTCCAAGTATTTCACAAGTAAAAGGAAGTTAGGGTTCTATTAGGGAAAACTAGGGTTTATTAAGTGCAAGCTTGGTTTTTGTGGTAAACACAAGGGTTTAGTACTAGCCACATCTCATCATTATAACCTCATGAGGTCTATTAAAACTCTTTATGTTCTTATAATTTCCACTTTATGCTTATGATTATTCTATTTAGCTTAAATCACCATTTAGGTTTTATTCATGAAAATAAAGATTATACTTGAAATGATCATTTTACACACTCATATACATGTGGTGTTATTACTTACATCGATAATGCGTAGGACTTTTTTATACCAAATGTTGTATAATGATGTACGACATTTTATATATTGGAATTTGTGTCCTAGTGAGATTTTGATGGATCTCGTTGGCTCTAGACTCTATAAGTGCACATTTGTTATTTGGTAATGGGAGGCTGGAGCGGACTGCCACCTTTTCAATATCAACGATCTCAAAATAAGAAAGCCGATAGAAGCGTGTTGATCTCTGTGAGAAATGAAAAAGAAATCTTTTGCGAGATCCTGAGTAGCTAGGGAGGGTTGTGCATTGCATCACTAGGTCCATGATGTTAGTCTTTAATATCATAATCATCTTTGTGATTACCGATAGATTATGTATTGACCCGGTTTCTGCCTAGGGTTGTATGGAGGGCTTCTTTCTTTACACCCTTTATCCTTACATTTCTTTTTCATTCTTCAACCTCTTCAGTGCTTACCGAGACTTCTTGACTAGTACCTTGTTGGGTTTGTTCCAGTACTAGCTCCATCTTAGTCGGCCCTATTCCTTTTCTCACTTTACTCCTTTTTTCGATCATACCTATGACTTCTACTTTATCTATTGAAGTGTTCCTAGGTAGATCCCTCCGGTTCTGGCTGGATCATGGAACGAATATAACTAACCTTAACCGCCTTATAACTCCTTGAGAAATAATAGTTGGTCGGTCTTTGGGGTATTGTCATAAAGATTCATAAAACCATTTGATAAAAATCAATCAATGTGTTTAAGAAATCATTTAAGACACATTGAGTGTTTCCAGAGTTACCAAAAAGCTCCCTTACACATATGCACCATATTATGAAAATGTTTTGCATATGCGAGGTTTGGGAACGCACTTATAGACTGAAGATCGTATCCGTTATTAATCCGTATTGATCACATTTTAATCACTATTCTCCCCCTCAAAAATTGCATATGTGGTTACAATTTTTGACAATTAGTGAATTAAAAACAAGTTAATGTCCGGAATTCACATGAGCCTAACTAAGTCTTGGGAGAACAGGAGTGCATGCATAATGAAACTTATAATTATACTCCCCCTCAATTATAGAATATAGTGAAAACTTGGAGTGAGAGTTTGTTGAGCACACAATTTTGAAAGAATTTGAAAATTTCTTTTTGAAAATATCTTGAAAAAAATTTCCCAACAAGAAAATGATGTTAGATGTAACTTGTTAATTATCATTTCCTTAGAACTTCTCTTGAGCATTTAAAACTTTAAACGTTTATATGACTTTGCTCAAGACCGAGAAGGTATGAACTTCCCGTTATTGAGGATAAATGTACATAAATGAACATTTTCCTTTCTTTGAGGTCCGAGTCCTAAGCTGTCATTTACTTAGAAGTCGTAGAGAAAAATTTGAGAGGACATGTTTTGAAAGCATTTGAAACTCTCGCTCGAACTTCATTTATTCACCCGTGTTAATATTAATCAACCTTTCTAGGTGCGCAAATGTTATCGATTGTCGAGAGACATGTTGAAGAAGATTATTTTTGGAATTTTTGAAATTTTTTAATTTTGTATTTTGCTTTTATAGGTTTTATATTAGGTTATATATTTTTTTTGTATTTTCTTTTTCTTGGTTTTAAAATTTTTGTATTTTTGGTTTTTCAGATAAGAATATATACAAAGAATTACTGATATTTGCAAGACTTCAAGATCTTTAGGAGAGTAACTGTCGCATGACCAATGCTACAAAAACCAAATAGTTGAATCGTTCTACGGAAGAGCCTTGGTGAAGAGGTCGGCCAGTTGGTAATACGTCTGACAAAATACCGTCAATGTACCCTTTTCCACGTGTTTACCTTTATGACATGTAGCGGACAGCGATGTGTTTTGTTTCTTGAGTGTTGGACCTGTTGCAGGATATGCTATGCGTTTTCGAATCACAGTAGATTGGAATCTTTTGAAGTGAAAACCATAAGTCCCGTTAACTGTGTCTACTCATCCAAAGGACTGGGCTACAGCAAACGGAAGAGACACAATATTCTGCTTTCCGCGGTAGACAGCGCAGTACAGTCTTGTTTCTTTGAGGACCAGCTAACCAACTTTTCGCCTAAGAATTGAGCTCCACCGGAAGTACTCTTGAAGGTGTCTTTACATCCCGCATAATCAGCATCTGAAAATCCAGTTAGTTCAATACCAGAATCCTTCGTATACCAAAGACCCGTATTAACGGTTCCCCGGAGATAACGAAAGATCCTTTTAACCTCCTTGAGGTGCTTCTCAGTTGGCTTAGCCTGGTACCGAGCACATAAACAAGTAGCATGTACAATGTCCGGTCTACTAGACGTAAGATACATTAGGGCACCAATCATGCTATGATATTTCGTTGCATCGACTGGAGACCCATTTTGATCAAGGTCAAGCTTGTCTTTGATCTCCATTGGAGTACCAACGGGATCACAAGATTCCATTCCATATTTTTTAAGGATTTCTAACACGTAGTTGGACTGGTTTATGAAGATGCCACAGGGGGATTGGTTAACTTGTAAACCAAGGAAAAACGTCATTTCCCCATCATCGACATTTCGAAGCGGCTTTTCATGAGGTCAAAAAATAGTTGGGTATACCTAGGGTGTGTAGAACCAAAGATAATATCATCAACATAGACCTGTACCACTAAGATGTCGTCGTCGAAGCGCCTTATAAACAACGTTGGATCAATTGTGCCTTTGAAGAAGTGATTCTGTAGGAGAAATGTTGACAATTCGTCGTACCATGCCCTTGGTGCTTGCTTTAACCCATATAGTGCCTTCTTTAACTTGTAGACATGGCTTGGATGATCAGCATCGATGAAACCTTCAGGTTGACACACGTACACGTCTTCTTTTAGCGTACCATGCAAGAATGCAGTTTTCACGTCCATTTGAAACACAATGAACGATTTATGTGCAGCATATGCCAAAAATATCCTAATAGCTTCCATTCTAGCAACCGGAGTGAAGGATTCTTCGAAATCTATTCCTTCCTCTTGGCGGTACCCTCTCACAACCAGACGAGTCTTGTTTTGGATGACCGTGTTTTCTTCATCATGCTTGTTTTTGAATAACCATTTCAAAGTAAGAGGTTTTATGTTATCCGAAGGAGGAACTAACACCCATACATCAAGCCTTTTGAACTGAAGAAGCTCTTCTTGCATTGATTCAATCCATGCAGGGTCGGTCATAGCCTCTTTGACATTCTTTGGTTCCATAGTGCTTACCGTTAATGCATACATGCACATGTCACCATCGGATCAAAGTTGATTCCTTGTCAAAACTGGTCGTGAGGGTTCTCCTATCACTTGTTCCAGAGGGTGATCCTTAGTCCATTGATATTCATGAAGGAATGGTTGGTAAAACGTATGCGTGTTCGATGGATCCACATATTGTGAAGTTGATGATTCAACAGCACTTGTGGATGGAGTAGCAAAAGGATTTACAAATGTATTTTCATCGAACATAGCATTTGGAACATTATCAACAATTGTTGTGGGTTGATGCTGAATATGTTGTTGTGTTTTGAGCTCTTCAACATCCTGTAAAGTGTTTGGAAATTTTGTAGCTTGAGAGGATGAATTTGTTGGTGTCGGTGCGGTGTCTGCTGTTGTTGTAGTTGCCGTTGGGGTCTGAAGAACTTGAGGTGCTTGAGTAGCCAGAACAGTTCTTGGAGCATCTAACGGTTAACCACCAATATGATCATCATACATAGCTTCAAGCAGTAAATCCAATTCACCTTCAGTTGGTTGTTGAGTTGTTATTGTTGATGGAGCATAAGTAAGATCGAGTCCTGGACTGATTTAACCAGAAGTCATGCTTTGAAGCTCGGGTTTTGAACTACTTTGTTCAAAAACCATGTGGTATCAGAGCTAACTCGGGGTGTTTTGTATTCGTGTGTGTTATGTTTCGTGATTTTAGCTTTTCTAACATGTGGTATCAGAGCTAACCGGGGGTGTTTTGTATTCGTGTGTGTTGTGTTTTGTGATTTTAGCTTTTCTAGCTTATTTTTGAGCCATTTTCGTGGCTTATTTGGCTGGAAAAAAAAACCATGACTTGATGTTGTTTTGGACAAAAAGCTTCTACCTTTCTAGTGTCATATCCTTTTTCTTGTATATCAAAAGAAAGATTGAAGTTTCTTGGCTGGTATGAGCTTATTTCGAGCTTATTCTAAGATTGTTGATGAGTTTTTTTTGGTCCTTTCATTTTACAATATCTTATCATCAGATCTGGCTTATTCTGTAATTTATTGTGGGTAACTTGGTTGGCTTATTTCGTCCTTTTTACAAGCTTATTCAAAGCTTACAGTCCAGCTTATTATGGTTTTGAGTTCATGGCTTATTGTATGCTTAAAAGTGCTTATTTTCAAACTTATTTCTAGGTTTATTTGTGGTCTCCACGGCTTGAACACAAGGACAACTGGAAAAAACCTCAAATCTATTTTTTTGCTTCCCAACACAGTTTTGTGTTTTTTTGCAAAAAGACAAAAGTACAATTTTTTCGTTAGGCGAATAATACAACTCCTTTGGTTAGGCGATTTATACCATTGGGTGTTGTGAGGCGAATTATACCATCTAGTGGGGCAAATTATACCATCTAGGGGGAAGAATTATACAGTTTTTGTTCTAGGCGAGTTATACTGTATACCTCACATGCCCAGGAGATTTATACACCTCACTAGGCGAACTATACCTCACATGCCCAGGCGAAGTATACAACCATCCTGACCCAACCGAGTCAACTCGGTATTTACCGAGTTGACCCGGGTCAACTCACCGAGTCACGTACCGTGTCAAAGGTCCAAGACAAAAATGAAGAAGTGAGAAGACTGACTCGATTCATAACCTACATAATTAGCCAACAACAACAGATTTACAACATGCATCATTTTAACCTCATCAATCAACAAATCCAAGATTTACTAAACCTTTTACCCTCGTCACAAATAATATCAACATCGAATCCAAAACTATATCCCATCACATCCTCCATCATCTTCGACACATACCTAAAATGAAATGACAAAAACTCTTTGATCTCAGCTGAGATGGATTCTTCCCTAATGAACATCAACTAAAGTGTAATACATACAAATTGCCAAGACTCTGATGGATGCCAATAAGAAAAGGTTTGGAGTAATAAGGAGTCAAAGAAAACTCAGAATGACACTTCCTAAAGCACAGAATAGAAAGTTCAAAAAATGGGATCAAGCTCAGAAGGGACTTGATCAAACCTAGATAAGCTTGAAAAAGCTTATCAGTCAGCTAGAATTCTGGGTGAAACATATTTCTTCAAGAAGATATGAATCTGAAGTTCTAAGAAGGTCTCCCCATCTGAATGGAAGACTCATACCTTTATCTGGAGAAACAAACCTGATTTAGACACTTTAAGCACGGATGACCTATACAACAATCTGAAGATTTATGATTCTGAAGTTAAAGGGTCATCAAGCTCAAACCAAAATTCACAGAATGTGGCTTTTGTGTCTTCCAATAACTCTAGCAGTTCCAATCAAGCTTATGGTTCTAACTCTGCCAATACTGATAGTATGAGTGATGCTGTGATCTATTCTTTCTTTGCAAACCAATCTAACAGTCCACAATTAAATGATGAGGACTTACAACATATTGATGCTGATGACTTAGAAGAGATGGATCTAAAGTGGCAGATGGCTATGTTGACCATGAGAGCCAGAAGATTTCTAAATAAGACTAGAAGGAAGATTAATCCAAATGGTTCTGAGACCATAGGGTTTAACAAATCAAAGGTGGAATGTTATAACTGTCATAAAAAGGGTCATTTTGCAAGGGAGTGCAGGGCTCCAAGGGAGAACAGGAACAGAGAACCTGTAAGGAGGAATGTGATAGTGGAAACAACAGAGACAAAAGCTTTGGTGGCTCAAGATGGACTTGGATATGACTGGAGTGATCAGGCTGAAGAAGGACCTACAAACTTTGCACTTATGGCATATACATCTTCAGGTTCTTCAAGTTCTTCAAGCTCAGATTCTGAGGTATCTACTTGTTCTAAAGCATGTTTAAAATCTTATGAAACTCAAAGAACATTATGATAATCTGACAAAAGATTTAATAAGTCTCAATTAAAGTAGGTGCTTATAAACAATTCCAAGAATAATAGGGCTAGATAGATTGTGTATAAAAGATGAGGTTGTTTTTGAAGAAGACATAAAGATTTAAAACTTGATATTAAGCCGGAGGAATAATGCACTAACAGAGCTTAGAAAGAAATTTGAAAAAGCTTGAAAAGGAAAAGATGATTTAAAATTTTACCCATAGAAAAGTTTTAGGAAAAATCATCTAAAAATTAATCAAACTGTTAGAGATTCAAGTAAGTGATAAGTTTAAGACTGGTGTGGGGTTTGATAGTCAAGTGGTTGATAGCCATGTGTTTGATGGTCAGGAAAATGAAAGGTACAAAACAAGTGAAGGGTATGATGTTGTTCCCCCTCCCTATACTGGGAACTTCATGCCTCATAAATATGATTCGGTACTTGCTGATGAGGGAGAATATGTTTTTAGTGAGTCGGTAACTAGTACGCCTGATGTTACAACAAGAGAAGCTAAGACTAGTGTGTCAAAACCTAAGTCTGTTGGTGAACCTCTTATTGAAGACTGGATATCTAATAGTGAGGATGAGAATGAGACTGAGTTTAAATCTAAACAGAGAAAACCTAGTTTTGCTAAAACAGAAGTTTCTAAATCTAATGAGCATGTGAAAACACCTAAGGAGTCTGTTAAGAAGGTAGAGAACAAAAGGCAAGCTAAATACCCTAGGAAAAATAGTCAAAGCCCTAGAGGTAACCAGAGAAACTGGAAAATTAGAATTACTCAAAATAGGAAGTAAATTTTGAGTTTAAAATAATACTTGTTTATGAAATGGGCCAGTTTAATCATTGTGATCAAAAGATTGTGATTTGTAAGAAAAGAAAATGGTAAAGAAAACTGTATGGAACAATGCTAGAAGGGCAAATCATCAAAATTTTCAAAGAATAACTCACCCTCATCCAAAAGAAAATTTTGTTCCAAAAGCAGTCTTAATGAAACTCTGCATATAAATCACTTAGTAACTGCTGGGCTAGAACTTACAAAGCAGCATTATCAGTTAATACTGGCCAGACCAATTAATAATGCCAACCCAAACCAACATAATTAGTGCAAGGACAATAACACACACACACACTAACTTAATAGAGCACATACACAAGATAAAGGCCCTTTAACAAGTCTACAACAAATGAAGAACATTAATTTTAAAAGAAAAAGTTAAATACTATTAAGGGAGATGTTACTAACTACTGGGCCAAAAGACAGAGTAAAGTGTGATAATAAGGAAATGAGGCTAATGTTGTAAGCCTCAGATGTTGGTTTTAGAGACCCACAAGCAAAGTTTTTAGACCATGTCTCCAGACACAATGGTGCATCAATGAACTTTAAAAGATTTGACTATGTTGATGCATAAGGCAGATCCAAGTCTGTAATGGCTTGGGTCCCCAAGAGAGCCTGATTCTCTTATTTTTGTGCAAGGCAATTCACAGCTATAAAAAAAAAAATAAAAAAAAAAGAAAGAAAAAAAAAAAAAAGAAGAAAAAAAAAAAAAAAAAAAAAAAAAAAAAAAAGAATTGCAAGAAAAAGGAGTAATTGACAGTGGATGCTCTAGGCACATGACTGGAATTCTAACATTTAAATGAAGTTTATTTAAGCTTTTATGGATTTTATTGCGTTAGGGGTATTTTGTTAATTTTACACTTGTTGAGATGTTTAGGTTTTACAGAACTGGTAAATTAGACTTTAAAGATGTGTATTTTGTAAAGGAACTAAAGTTTAACCTCTTTAGTGTCTCATAAATGTGTGACAAGAAGAATAGTGTTCTTTTTACTGATACTGCATGTGTTGTTCTGTCTCCAGACTTTAAGTTAACTGATGAAAGTCATGTTTTGCTTAAAGTTCCTAGAAAGGATAAAATGTACAGTGTTGATTTTAAGAATATTATTCCTTATGGAGGACTAACTTGTCTCCTTGTAAAAGTCACACCAGATGAATCGGATCTTTGGCATAGGAGGCTTGGACATGTAAATTTCAAAACAATGAATAAAGTGGTAAGGGGAAACCTTGTAAGAGGTTTACCTTCAAAACTTTTTGAAATTAATCAAACCTGTGTTGCTTGTCAGAAGGGAAAGCAACACAGAGCTTCTTGTAAGACCAAAATAGTCAGTTCAATCAGCCAACCATTACAAATGTTGCACATGGATTTGTTTGGCCCAACATTTGTAAAGAGTTTAATAAAAAAGATGTACTGCCTAGTTGTCACAGATGATTTTAGTAGGTTTAGTTGGGTTTTCTATTTAGCCACTAAGGATGAAACTAGTGAAATCCTTAAAACATTCATAATAGGCGTAGAAAATCTAATAGACCTTAGAGTGAAAGTGATTAGATGTGACAATGGGACTGAATTCAAGAATAGGGTCATGAATCAGTTCTATGAAATGAAAGGTATTAAGAGGGAATTTAGTGTTGCTAGGACTCCACAACAAAATGGCTGAAAGGAAAAATAGGACACTAATAGAGGCTACTAGGACTATGCTAGTTGAATCAAAATTACCAACAACTTTCTAGGCTGAAGTAGTTAATAATACTTGTTATGTCCAAAATAGGGTGTTAGTTATCAAGCCTCACAACAAGACCCCTTATGAAAATTTTCTAGGTAGAAAACATGCCTTAAGCTTCATGAGACCATTTGGGTGTCCTGTTACAATCTTTAATACCATAGATCACCTAGGTAAGTTTGATGGAAAAGCAGATGAGGGTTCTTTGTAGGATACTCTACCAATAGCAAAGCATTCAGAGTATTCAACAGTAGAACTAGGATAGTAGAAGAGAACCTGCATGTACAATTTAGTGAAAATACATCTAATATTGCAGGAAGTGGACCTAATTGGCTTTTTGATATAGATGCATTAACAAAATCAATGAATTATAAGTCAGTTGTTGCAAGAAATCAGTCTAATGGTAATGCAGGTACAAAAGCATGTGATGATGCAGGTAAAGCTAGAATGGAGACAGTACCTAGCAAAGATTACATTTTGCTACCAATGTGGCCTGCTGATCCACTATTCTTTCAGAATTTAAAGGATTCTCCTGATGCTGGATTCAAACCATTAGGGGAGGAAGAAAAGATGGATATTGAAGATCCAAGGAATGAAAATGAAGCTTCAGGGAAAGATAGTGAGGTTCCAAGTACAGAGGATCCAAGAATTAATCAAGATAAGGATGATTATATTAACAGCACTAACAATATTAATACTGCTAGTGATGGAAACAACACTAACAATGTTAATGTTGTTAGTTCAACTGTTAATGTTGCTGTCAATTGTCTATTCAGATGATGATGAAGATGTTGGTGCAGAGGCTGACATGAACAATTTGGATGCATTTATGCCTGTCAGTCCTATTCCAACTACAAGAGTACACAAAGATCATCCAATTGAACAAATTATTAGAGACTTGAATTTAGCACCTCAAACAAGAAGAATGACAAAGAATTTGGAAGAACATGGTTTGTTTAGTTCAGTATAGCAAAGAACAAACCATAAAGACTTTCAAAATTGCTTGTTTACTTACTTTTTATCACAAGAAGAACCCAAAAAGGTAATTCATACATTAAAGGATCCAAGTTGGATAGAAGCTATGCAGGATGAGCTTCTACAATTCAAATTACAAAAGGTTTGGACCTGTTGGATATACCAAATGCAAAAAGCTATTAGAACTAAATGGGTTTTCTAAAAATAACAAGGAAGAAAGAGGCAATTGGTGACAAAGAACGAAAGCAAGATTGGATTGCTCAAGGATTACACAAAAGAAAATGGAATACCAAAGAAGATATCTTTGCCCTTGATTGCAAGAATTGAAAGCAATATGCTATTCTTAGCCTATCCCTTTTTAAAGACATTGTGGTGTACCACATTGTGTCAAGAGTGCTTTTCCTTAGGGTAAGATTGAAAGAAGGAAGTCCTATGTTTTGTCAACAACCAGGATTGAAGATCCAGACTTCCCTGATAGAGTATACAAAGTAGAAAAGGCACTTTATGGACTACATCAAACTCCCAGAGCTTGGTATGAAACCTTGTCAACTTATTTGTTGGACAATGGGTTTCAAAGAGGAAAGATAGATAAGACTTTGTTTATTAGAAGGGACAAAGGTGATATTCTGTTAGTCCAAGTGTATGTAGATGATATCATATTTGGTTCTATAAAGAAGTCATTATGCACTGAGTTTGAGAAGAGATCATAGAGATGTTTCAGATGAGTTCTATTATGAACTCACAATATTCTTAGGACAGCAGTAATAGTAGAAGAAAGAAGATTTTATTAATCAGTCAAGATAAGTATGTGACTGAGATTTTAAAAGAACTTTGGTTTACTTGATGTGCAAGAAAAGCAAGCACACCTATGGAAACTCATAAGACTCTACTCAAGGATAAAGATGGTGAAGAAGTGGATGTTCATTTATATAGATCAATGATTGGTTCATTGATGTATCTTACTTCTTTAAGACCTGATATTATGTTTGCAGTGTGTGCCTGTGCAAGATACCAAGTCAACCCAAAAGGGTTACATCTTCATGCTGTGAAAATAATTTTTAGATACTTAAAAGGTCAACCTAAATTGGGTCCTTAGAATCCAAAAGAACGACCATATGATTTGGCGTAATACACTGATAGTGATTATGCTGGAGCAAGTCTAGATAGGAAGTCCACAACAGGAGGTTGTCAATTCCTTGGGTGTAGATTGATTTTCATGGCAGTGAAAGAAGCCATAAAAAAAAAAAAACATAAGTTGTTGCTAATTCCACAACATATGCTGAATATGTAGCTGCTTCAAGTTGTTGTGGCTAAGTGCTTTGGATTCAAAATCAATTGCTTGATTATGGGTATAACTTTATGCATACAAAGATCTATATTGATAATGAGAGTACTATATGCATAGTTAAGAACCCTATTTTTCATTAAAAAAACAAAGCACATTGAGATTAGACATCACTTTATTAGAGATTCCAATGAAAAGAAGCTAATTCAAATGATCAAGATTCATACTGACAAGAATGTTGTAGATTTGCTTACAAAAGCATTTGATGTAAGTAGATTTCAATATTTGATTGCTAGTATTGGAATTCTCAATCTTTAAAGTCTTGATTATGAAAATAGTAAGAATAAAAACCAAAATGGGTGAAGGTTCAGCAATGGGTGAAGGTTCAGCAATGCCAACTGATCCCCATCACACACCTATTATTACTCAACCTTCATCATCTCAACCTCAAAGGAAACAAAAATCTAGGAGGTCAAAGAGAAAGGATACTAAGGTACCTTAGCCTAGTGATCCTACAAATGTAGCAGATGAGGCTGTCAATGAGGAGCCTAGTATGCAACTTAAAGAATTGATGGATTTTTGTACCAAATTGCAACAAAGAGTGCTTGACCTGGAGAACAAAAAGACTGCTCAGGCTTAGGAAATTATAAGTTTGAAACTGAGAGTCAAGAGGTTAGAGAAGAAAGGAGGGTCAAGAACTCATAAGCTAAAAATATTATACAAGGTTGGTAGATCTGCAAGAGTGATTTCCTCAGATGAAGCTAGTTTGGGTGATCAGGAGGATGCATCTAAATAGGGGAGGAAAATTGATGATATTGATGCAGATGCCGAGATTACATTAGTTGATAAAACTCAGGAGAGGTATAAAGATGAAGATATGTTTGGAGTACATGACTTAGATGGTGATGAATTGGTTGTTGGAAGTAAAGTTACTAATAAAGCTGGTGAGAAGAGAAATATTGTTGAGGAAGTCGTTGCTGTGATTGTTCCAGTTAGTGTTGCTACAATATCTAATGTTGAACTTACTTTGGCTCAAACACTGGCAGAGTTGAAGAGTGCAAGACCCAAGACAAAAGGGGTTGTTATGCAAGAGCCAAGTGAATCAACTCCAACAATATCTTTACAACTACCATCACAGGCTAAGGGTCAAGGTTCAAAGGATAAGGGTAAAGCAAAGATGATAGAACAAGAGAAGCCTTTAAAGAAGAAAGATCAAATTAAGTTTGATGAAGAAGAAGCTTTAAGGCTACAAGCAAAGTTTGATGAAAAAGATAGGCTTGCAAAGGAGAAAGCTCAACAAGTAGAAGAATCCAACATTGGTTGGGATGACATTCAAGCAAATATAGATGCTGACTATCAACTGGCTAAAAGATTGCAGGCATAAGAACAACAAGAGTTAACAATTGAAGAGAAGTCTACTTTGTTTCAACAAATCTTGGAGAAAAGAAAGAAAATTCTTCACAGCAAAAATAGCAGAAGAAAAGAGGAATAGGCCACCTACAAGAGCTCAACAAAGGAGTATTATGTTTACCTTAAGAATATGGCAAGATGGAAGCTGATAAGTGCTTAATTACACATATCTTTTACCTCTAAAAACGAGCTTAAATGACCAAAAACAGACAAAAACTGCCAAATATATGTTTGTTTTGCATTTGTATTGTGCAGGAAGTGGATATCAACAAAAAGACAGAAAACCAAGCCAAAATGACAAAACTGAGCATGGAATGGAAAAGACTGTGCAAAATCAAGGCCAAAGTCCAAAAATACCAAAGTCAGAGTCAATACTGAAGAATCAGCAGTCAAACCGGAGCCGGAACTGAAGAATACTATTGGATGCAATCTTAACCCATCTGATGGGCCGGGAAAGCCCAATAGTATAATTATGAAGACTGTGAAGACCAAATGGGCCCTCAATCAATTTCAACAGCCCATTTGTGTGCAATTGACAAAGACTGTGAAGACTCGAAGGCCCAATCCTAGCCCATTACAGCCAATCTCACATTGTTACACACAAAAAAACCCACTTCATACCTATTATGGGCTTGAAAAAGCCCAATAAACCGAAAAAAACACCTAATACCTTATTGGGCCTTAAAAAGCCCAATAACATAAGCCTAAACCTTATTGGGCCCAGACACACTCAATTGGGCCCAATACAAGCCCAAAAGCCCAACACAAAACCCAAGCCCAACAAAAGCCCACAATTCAATTTTTATAAACTTTAGGGGCTAAATTGCCAATTTTAAAAGTTGTTTTATAAAGAAAAATGAAAAAATAAAACACAAGGGCTGAAATTGCAATTTTCCAAAACCCTTTTTCTTTTAGTTATAAAACGCAGGGACCATTATTGCAATTAGCCAAAACCTTTCTTAATTCTTTTGTTATAAAACCAGAGGGACCAAAACTGCCACTTTCTAAACTCGTTTATAACTGTTTTTTGGGGCTAAATGAAATGAAAAGAGAGCCAAAGATGGGGGGTGCTTTTGCACCTTCCCCAAACTTCTCTTTTAAAACCCTGCAACCACCCCGTACCCTCCCCACTTTACCGCCAAAACTCAAACCACCCTCTCCCACGGTTTCTAGCTCCAAACCACCTCCCTAGTACACTTCCCAGCTCACCCATACCCTTTCCCCACAACCCATTACCCCTATAACCCTTCCCACTTGGCAATTCACACAACCCGAAGACCCCCTTCAATGGTGAGATGGTATTCAAGTATAATGGAAGGCTAGGATTGCTGGAGAGACATTGCACACTCACAGCAAGCACAACCCAAGGACAAGAGAAGACTTTGGACTGCTATAAAAGAAGAAAGAACAACCCGAACAAAAACCCAATCCATTTTTTAACTATTTTTTTATTAGTTTAATTTTAATTCAAGATCTTTCTATTAAGCATTTTAAGTGTAATTCATTCAATTTAAAAGTTTTATGTTGTAACATCTTCAGTTTTAATAAAAGTTAAGAGTTTTTGTGATATAGCCATTGTCAAAAATTTAAAGTCTTATTTAAGCCTTTGTAATCTGTTTAAACTTGTTTAAAAATGTGTTAAAGTTATTAAGACTCTCTTGTAACAACATTTCTCAGCTTTTACTCCACTAAAAAAGCCAAAAAAACCCGAAATTATAAATTAAAGGGGTGTTTGGTTTAGACCCCAAAATGGGTCATATGGGATTTGCCATGGGTTGTAACCACTCAGCCAACTTTGGCTGAGTGTGTAGGGTTTATTAAGCCACTTTAATCACAATTTTTAGTTTGAAAATAAGTTTTTAAGTGCCTTTTATATTCTGTCAAAATTTAAATAAGCCAAAGCAGACACCTTTAAGGGCTTAAGCTGTTGAAACAGCTTAAGCACCTCATTTCTTTCGGTTTGTAGGAGTTTACAAAAAGCCAAAATAACGACCCCTTGTTGCTGGTCCCTTTTTACTAATTGACAATATAAGTCAAAATTTGCTTTGGCCATTTTTTAAAAGAACCCTCACCTTTAATCACAATTCATCATCAGCTTATATTGTTTTCTAGACTCTCATAGTTTGGAAATAAGCTCATTTGCCTCCCTTATAAATCTGTTTGTGCTTGGATTTGGCTAAAAAGCCCTTTAGAGCTTATTTTCATAAGCCTAAAAAGCCCTTAAGCTCACTGTTGCATTTCCCCTGGTGCTGAGCACCATAATTCAGCCCCACTTTTCTAGCTTAATCTAATCTTAAGAGCCCTAGGTTTCATAGTGTTTTTCATGTAGCTTATAGGTCCCACTCTTAGGTTTAGCAGCTTATTTGATTTAGATTGCTTATTAGAGTAGCTTAAAGTAGGCTTAAAGTAGGCCTTTTTTCTGTTTTCTTTTAAAAACTGCCATTATAGCTTAAGTCATTTCCAGCTTATTTTAGGGCTTATTCTAGAAACCTAGATTATTTAGGACTCCCCTTAACTATTTAACTGTCCCCTATAATTTTAAGCTTATATAGTGGGACTTAAAATCTCAATAGAAAGAAAAATAAAGCTTATACACTTATTAAGCTTTTGCAGTCCAAAAGCTCACTTTTCTAGCTTATTAAGTTAACTTCAAGCATAAGTGCTTTTACAAAAAAGACACCCCCTTGAACCCGCCTATAACAGCTTTGCTTTTATAATAGCTTTTTGATAAAAAGGCGAGTGGACTTGATTTGTGATCGGAGGACCAACACAGGTCTGATTGTGTAATTTTCTATTTTGTAGTTATAATTGTTAGTCCCCCTTGTCCCAGTTTGTTGTTTTCCCACCTTTAGTCCATGGTCCTATCACTGTTAGTCCCATAGTTTCTAACCTATAGTTATTTATTAATTTAAATAATTAAATTAGGTTAAATATTTTAATTAGTTTATTACTTTAATTTTAAACAGTATACATTTTGGGCCATTTTCTATAATTTTTAGATTTGTTAATTTTTTCTTTATTTAATTTTATTTTTTCAGAATTTTTATAACTTTAATTTTTTGTCTTTTTCTATTTTCTTAGTTTTAATTAGTTAATAATCTTTATAAATTCATAAAAAATCCAAAAATTAATAAAAAAATATTTTTCTTTTTTATAAAATTTTCTTTTGTCATTTAGTGTCTAGGAAAAATATAAAATTTAGTATAGGCTTAATTTTTCTTAAATTTCAGTCTTAGACCCGATTATTTAACCGGTGCCGTTTTACCGTTTCTTTTTTTCGTTTTACATTCAAACCGACCTCCGTTTTAGTTCTATTTTTTTTATTTTTCAAATTAAGTTAATTAGGATTAATTTGATTTTTTAATTTAATTTAGCATTTATTTTCTTAATTTTTAGAATTTAGGTTTACCCGATACGTGATTATGTACCCCTTATATTTTAAGTTAGATTTAATTTGTAGGATTTCCCTAAAAACTAATTTTGTTTCCCGTAGTTTTTAAGATCACGCCATTTTTCCTATATCTTGTTCCCGTATATTAAATTTAGTTTTTATATTAAATAATTTTAGATTGTAACTATAAGTGTTTCCATCATATCTAAATATTCTCCATCATTCAATTTCTCATCAAACCAGGATTACTTTCAATTGCAGCCTCGTTGGGACATACGACCCGGGAATATCTCTTCCGGAATCTTTTTATCATTGATTCTTATATATTTAATCTCTTTGTGTAGATTTTGACACCTTTTGGCCGTGTGTTAAGGCATGATTTGAGATTTGCATTTGTGTTATTTTATATGTATACTATACCACGAACCAGAAGCCCAAAGACTTAATGAATAAGTCCTTTGCCAATATTCAAGAATTATTTGACAAAGATATGAAAAGGGTAAACACATTTGTAGACAAGGACACAGAATTGGTGGAAGGTAGTGAAATAAGAGCATAAGGCAGTGAGACAAGAGAAGAAAGCAGTTCAAAGAGAGCAGGAGATGAGCTAGAACAAGAGAAGGCAAAGAAGCAGAAGGTGGATGATGATCAAGAAGTAGCTAAGATGAAAGAGCTCATGAAAATTGTTCCTGATGAAGAGGAAGTAGCAGTTAATGCTATACCTTTAGCTAAAGCCTCCAAGCATTGTTGACTACAAGATCGTTAAAGAAAGAAAGATCAACTACTATCAAATTATAAGAGCTGAGTTCAAAGAGGTACTCAGCCTTTATTCAGATGCTTAGAAGCTTTGACAAGGAAGATTTAGAAACTCTGTGGAAATTAGTTAAAGCTAAGCATATGTATACAAGGCCAGAAGAGGGCTATGAGAGAGTGCTATGGGGTGATCTAAAGACAATGTTTAAACATCATGTAGAAGATCTAGTGTGGAGGAATCTACAAAAACAAAGTGTTGGTTTGGAAGCTATTTGATTCATGAGTACAGTTTGTGAGGTTTCAAAGTCTGCATGTCTTTATGTTGGTAGAAAAGAGATATCCTCTTACACCTGCTACAATTACAGAGATGCTGAATAAGAAGTTGCAAGCTGATCATTGGAATGAAATGTGTTATTAGCTTCTTAAGCTCATCACAAAGCAACTCAAGAATTAATGAAGTGTTTGGAAGCATCCTCCTAGTGCTTAATGAATCTATATTAATGAAGAAACTTAATTATTTTGGAAGATAAATATCAAAGCTTTTAAAAAGACTTTCTTGATGAAATCTTAGTAGTTACTGACTGCTGCCAGCGTTAGAGTTACTGCTGCTAAGCAAAAATTATTGTAGTTATATCTAAAGAATAAATATGCTAAGTAGTTTAGTACTGCAAGTTACTACAGCTAGTGTAAGTTACTACTGTCTAAGTTTATGTTCTACTGGGCTAGGTACTCTGCCTAGTGTAACTTAGTACTGGTAATGCTGATGAAGATTTGAAGAAAACTGTTTTAATTATTTTAATACTAGCTTGTACACAGTTAATGCTGCTGGTATAAAAGTTACTGACTGCTAGTGTTCAGAGTTAATGCTGCTAGTACAAAGTAACAAGTGCTAAAAGATTAAAGACTGTCTGAAAGAGTACTATTGTCAAGGAACAGATAAAGACTGCTCAGACAGAAAAGAAAAATAATGCTTATGAGATATGTATGAGATATTATTTGGTAAAAGATACGTAGTAAGTTATTTATCTAAAAATTCATGATAACTTAGAAAATAATTGTAACCGGTTAGACCTAGCATGGTGTATAAAAGGAGGGTCCTAGTATAAGTTCAAAGTAACCAAAAATGAGTCAATCAAATATTCTCATAGCTTTTAAATGTTTATGTAACCCTAATACTAGTTAGAGTAGTACGTATAAAAATAATCGAACCTTGTTTGTTTGGTAATCTGAGTGTTCATTAGAATTACTTGTTTCTTTGAAGAATTCTTCTAATATTAAAGATAATTTCGCGCATAATTCTATTTAGTATAATCAACAAAGTTTCATCATAGATGTGTAGGATACTATCATTGGCATAACAAAACCTTACACAAGCCTAAGGAAATTCAAGATCTCATTCAATGAGATCAACACCATGTGATGCATAGAGCATCCAAATTCCTTAACTTGAGTTGCAAGCACGTGGCAAAGAAATGAACAAACTGTTCAATCACAACTTAGGAATGGTCCTTAAAAACAAAAATACTAACAAAATATTTGCCCACTCTACTCGAACTGCAAAGAAGATGAGAAATCAACAACTTTCCAGCAAGAACCGGATGAAAAGCTTATACCAATGCATGGGATCAATTTAAAGAACTCTTGATGAAGTGTCCTCAACACTATTTAACGAAGATGCAGGAGGTAATCTTATTCTATAATGGATTAGGAATTCCTACTAGACAAATTCTTGACTCAAGAGGTGCAATACCATCAAAGACTGCTGCTGATGCGAAAGTAGCCATCCAAGAAATGGCTGAATACTCTCAAAAATGGCACAATGGAACATCTAGGTCAAGAAGTATTGAAATTTATAATGGATTGGCAGCTATACAAGCACAACTAAACAATCTAGGCAGAGAGATCACAGAAAGTGGAATAAAAAGTTCATAGATAGCTCCAAGTTTGGATCGAACAAATGCAAAGGACCCCATTACACCAAAGATTGCCTACTAAAACAAGAAGGTAAAACCCTCAAAGAAGCTTACTACACGCAATTTGGTGGACCTTTTCAAGAAGGGAGATATAGAATAGCAGCTCCAAGATTCTATCAAAGGAACAATGCGAATCCTTAGTACCAATAATGAAGGCAATCTATGGAAGATACCCTAAGCAAATTCATGAGTGAATCAGCAAAGAGACATGAAGAAAACTCCAATTTGATTAAAGAAATTTGAGCTTCGACGGATGCTGCCATTCGAAACCAATGAGCATCTATTAAAACTTTGGAAATTCAAATAGGGCAAATGAGCAAGGTACTACAGGAAAGTGGATTTGGAAGTCTACCTAGCTCCACTGAAGCAAACCCGAGAGATCAAGTCAAGTCAATTTCAACTACTATTGAAGCTGATTCATACCCGATACGCCATATTAGATCTTCCCAATATGCTGTATCTACTGGACAGAACCGTACACTAATGTACGAGACAAGACAAATGACAATTCTGTTTCCAAGTCATTTGAATAGTTACTACTGTGAAGAAAATAATGGATCATATAAACCACAATACTCAGAAGCTTACTCTGAAGCTTCACACTCCATACCCCAAAAGGAGAAAGACCCAGGGAGTTTCACTTTACCTTGCTTTATTAATAATGTTATGCCTTCGTCATTCCCTTGTTACTTAGGAACTAGCTTTATTGTTATGCATTTCTCGCCTACCTTAAACTTAGGATTAGGTGAATTAGCTCACACTAAGTTGACATGTTTGACTTAGCAGACAAACCAATGAAATATCCAAAAGGAATAGCTGAAAACATGCTAGTAGGAATTGGTAAATTTACTTTCCCTATATACTTTGTAATTCTAGATATGCCCGAGGATATCAAAGTGCCCTTGATCCTCAGAAGACAGTTTTTGTCTATGGCTCATGCTAAGATTGATGTTTACAAAAGAAAGATTACTTTAAAGGTCGGGGAAAAAAATTGTTTTCAAAAGTGTTAAACCTGCTAGTAGTATAATTAAGAGGGTCTATATGCTAAGTTTGAGAGAAAGAATGGAGCTTGATTAAGAAGTTAGGCTTATGGGAGAGACTTTGGTGTTAAATAGATCATTAGACCCTTTCTCGGAAGATTACATTGAATTAAATGATCTAAATGAACCATTTGAACTTAGAAGAAATCAAGGAGATGATTTAATGCCCACCATTGAGGAAGGTGAGGTAATTGAGGAATTTAGAACTAGGGATGAAGATCTTGATACTGGAATTGATGATTACCCTAGTTATTGTGATGATGATAAGAAGATCCATATAGATTGTGCTCACAACTTAAAGTTTTCATGCATGATAGGATTTGAATTTACTTACGCTAATTTTTTCCCATTATTATATGTCAACATGATGTCAAGAAAATTTCATAATTAAATAATGAAAAATAAGATGGTGTACAAAAGGAATAATGTTGTAGGAGCCTTAATGCATGTCCCTATCTTTGTTGGAACTTTTTCTGTTATAACTGACTTTGCAGTTTTAGAGGATATAGATGCTTATCGTGATAATGAAATGGGCGATATTATTTTTGGCGAACCATTCTTGAGAGAAGTTGGGATTAAAACAAAATGGTTTGAAGGGATTATTACCCTTTACAATGGTGATAATAAAGTAACTTACCAAATGGTGCGATCACATCCAAAGTTTAAACACCACACTAATGAACAATGAAACAAGATACCAACGTTACTAAAGGTAAGTGAGAAAAATAAGATAAACGGAATCTCGCATGCATACCAAAAGCTTAAGGGGTTCTACAAAGAAGTTTTGAATCTAGGACCCGACTTTATCTGAGTCCCGTCAATGGAAGAATGGCTCATACGTGGGCACATTAAAAAGAGAAGCTGAAGAAAAGTCTAACTTAAAGACTTTGCTGTGAACAAAGTGCTTCTCGGGAGACAACCCGGAATGTTATTTAATTTTCTAATCGAGTCTGTCTTCCCAGACTTCAATACGGCGTATCCGCCCCATACCATACGGCGTATTGAATGTCTGGACGTTATCAGTCTTTATTTTTCATATACTTTAAAAACATTATTGTCAGTTCTGTGAATATGCCGTATTCATCTACGTATTCACTAACCTGATACGTCGTATCCACCAAAACTGACCCGTATTTTGTTTAGTTTAGTTTAAAATTAACCGTAGGTACCAAGATAGGAATGCACATGTTTTTCTTATATTCTATACAGGACCTCGTGAAAGAAATATCGACGAAGTTGGTAGAATGCATATTTTTTGGAATTATATGTGTATGCTGTTCGTGCTAGGATTCAGACGCTTTTTCAGCACATAATCTTGCTCATAAATGCAACTTGGAGAATCTGCCGAGCAAATATCATGAGAGTTCTCATTCTCTTCTTTTTAAATCTTGTTCGTATTTAATGTTTTATATATACAACGAGGACGTTGTATAATTCAAGTGGGGGGATGGAATTAGAATGTTTACTTGTCCTATTTTTCACACTAAAATGCTTAAATTATGCTCAAATTTAATTTTTTTTCAAGCATACTTTTGTGAAATTACTTGATACATAACCCGCACACAATAACCCTTGTTAGATATTGTGAGGATTTAGCCTTTTCATTTCTAAATGTTTACTCAAATTCCATAAAATATGAGTGTGCCACTGATAATGAGGTTGTAGACTTTAGAACTTGGCTTGGTATATCACTCGAGACCACAGTGATAAGTACTATGGATTTAGATGGAGTAACTTGTTTAAATTGGTAAATTTTAGGATTACACCCAAATCGCCTTTACATGTTGCTTATTAACTAACTACACCGGTTAGTTAACCTCCCGTTTAAACCCTTTTTCACTCTCATCTTTAGAGTGAGGATACATTAGAAAAACCCGTAGAGCCAATCCTTTAGGAATTACACCAACTATTTGTTTCGTTACACCCTTACACCTTAACCTACCCTGTTAGATTAAGTTTAATTTACAGTTGCTAGTTGCTTAAAGTGTAAAGTTTATATTTACGAAGTCTTTGTGTCATTTTCTATCTTTGGTACGGTGGAAATTAGCACATTGCAAATGGGAAATGTATTTTAGTCAGTTAAAAACTATGTGATTTTATGCCGTACATTAATGGGAATCTGTTAAGAACGAAGAACTAACGAAGGAATTATCCGGAATTATTATAATCATGAAGATGGTGAAACTACACCGAGAATTGAAGTATTGTTAAAAAATAAAAAAAAAATTCAACAAAAAGAGAGAGAAAGAAAGTTTGAAGATAATCGTTTCGCAACTACTGAAGGAATTACCCGAAGGATCGATTATTCGTTGATACGTCTAAAAAATCAACGATATAGAGTGTTGTACAAAGTGGAAGATATAGCCACTTGCCTTGTAGAGTATGTAAAATTTTGGGATGATTGGGAAGTTGACCGTTACGAGAACGCCAACTTAGGTTGTTGTTTTTTATCAATGATCAAGACGTTGTAAATAATCATGTCTTTATCATGTTAACGGTCGGGAAAAAGTGTCTAGAAACTTGTATTTTAGTCTTAATCTATTTGTTTCTTGATTTTTATTTAACAACAATTTACTTCCCTCTCACCTAATGATTAACCATGGGTTTTACGCGAATGAGGATGTGATCGAGCGTGCATGTCTATTCCGTCGTTATGGCCATGTATGCATGTCTCAGCTGCCTTGTTGGTTTATTACTATTGGTGAAAGTTAGAAGGTTCCTACCCTATATCATTCTTCATCCTAACCATTGGTTAAATTCAAATGAGGATGTGATCGAACACACATGTCTATTTTATCGTTTATTTAAAAAAACGGCCATGTATGTGTGCTTTTAGCTGCCTCGTTAGAGTGGGATATTCTGGTTGAAACGTTTTTAGAATGATCAACCGTAGCCTTTCCATACAAAAAACCCATTATTTACCTTTATAAATTGTTACCTCTTGGCTTTAGTGGTCTTTACCACGACAACCCCACTGGAACGGAGATTGGAGTGGAGGGTTTCTCTATACCTGGACGATAAACTCCTCCAATCCGGCTAGGGTGAGATGTGTATCCTTGCCAAGCTTATGATGAATACTTGTTTATGACTGAGCAATGAGCGAATTAGTTACAGGTTTACCACAGAGACTTAGTTGAGTTGATTTGGAGTGTTTTCATCTACCTATTAGTGAGGTGTTGGTTGTGTATACTTGTAATAGATGAAATAAATGCTTTTTTAAACGGAAAAAGATCCTTAGGGATACATTTTTATAAAACTTCTAAGCTACTTGAGGGACCAAGTAGGATTCAAGTGTGGGGGTATTTGATGACATTACTAACGTCTATTTTATAGCATCATTTATCCCATGTTATTAACCCATTTTGTATAGTTATTGCAAAGAATTGTTACTTAATCGTTTATATTTGAGAATTTTAGTAATTATGGAGTAATTGGTGAAAGTTAGCAAAAGGCGCGCATTCTGGAGCTTAAATGAAGATATTTTGAAGATTACTATTCTGAAGACCAATACTGCAGTATCCATCAAGGTAAGATACGGGTATCCGAGCCTACACTCACCAAAGATACAAACGATTAATGGGTGGCTCAATACACCGTATTCAAAAAGACTCAATACACCGTATTCAAGATATAGTATGTGAATATTCTAGAAGATATCAAGCGTGATCCCTACTCCGAGAAATCCCCAAAACGCCGTATCCAATCCTTGGATACGCCGTATCGAACCGACTTCTAGACCTTATAAATAGAAACTCAAAAACGAGTTTTAAGTGTGCTAAATCATATTCTCGATTACCCTAAAACATAAAAGTTGATTTTCAGAGAAGAAAAAGAGCAGAAGAAATCGAGCAACGTTATCAATTATATAGGAGACATCGTGTAATTCCATATAAATTAGTAATCATTCAGTTTTTGGTATCATTCGTTAACTTGGTTAGTTTTCCTTGGCTAAATAATTGCTCTTGTATGTAATTAGACGTTTGCAGGCTAATACCTTCGGGGTATTAGCCTTTATTATGGAGATCTGAATGTTTGGTAATTTGTTTATCTCGATTTCGGATTGTAATCGTTGATTGCTTGTTTATATTTATCAAATTTATACTCGTTTAACGCTTTTGTATGGTACTATCATTTAGTTGGATCTTGTTATACGGACCCCCAAAAAAAAAAAAGTAAGATCTTGAGTTGGGATAGCTTCCATATATAGATAATTTAATACATCTATAATCATAGTATCACAAATCTGTCCTTCATAAGCTTGTGTCTAGGATACGCTTCGGGGCTTAACTAGATAATTGGATATTGCCAATGGTTTATGATCGTGTTGACTAGCAGGTGACCTATTAATTCAACAAGTAACGGTTATTCCATTGGATAGTTGGACAATGTGGACTACTAGTGTATAAACTTTACCATTACGTGGTTAAGTGGTAAAGTCACTATGAGCTTGGGTTTACAAGATCACCATTGCTTTTAATCCTAAGATAGTTATAATCAGTATATAAGGGATTGTTTTGCGTGGCTTGGCTTTATTGTGACAGAATTAATGTGTCTCGGTTCTCCTAGAGATGATGTAACGCCTAAGTCGTGAAGAATGACTTGCCACCTCGAGAGAAAATAAATCATTGCACTTAATAAACAAACCAACTTTCTATCGGATTTTTTAATGGTTATAAAGTTTTTCTTTTATTTGGCGCGAACCGCCTCTTTTATCCTTTGGTTAATTAGCTCGCTGTGGGTTTAAGTACCTTGAATTGATGGGTAGTCACCAACCAATACGTGCCAGTCTCCCAGGCTGAAAACCCCCTTTTTCCATTAGAATTAGGTTAGGACTGACATAGGTTTAGAATAGGATAGAAATTACATAGTTAGGATAACAAGTTATTATGTAAATTGATTGATTTAACCTCGCTTCAAGTGTTCGCACCTTTCTTACCATCACGAAACTACTAACCGAAGTTCGGGTACACTGCCGTTAAAAGTGTTGTTTTTGATTAAGTCGGCAAATATAATATTTAAAACTTGAATCATAAAATATACCACCACCACAACGACACAATCAGAAAGTGCATCTAATCATAGTTGCATAACACATAAAAGTACTCTGTCGTCGTTTTGTGTATAGATTACAACAATGTATACTTAGCACGGTTTTGTTGAAAATGATTAGTTTCCTCCCCATTTTAAAATTAATCAATTTTTAATATTTTTTGAAAACGTTAATTATACCATTTTTCAAAGATATACCAACTAGAAATGTCCGACTCGAAAGGAAAAGATAACATTCAAGTTTTACGTTAAACCGAGACTCAACGTTTGGGACAATAAGTAATATTTTGCCTGTCGGACTTACTTAAGTTTTAAATAAATACTTGGAAGTATTTTTATATGAAATTAGACTCAATTATCTTCAAAATGGCGGGTGACACGACTTCTACGGACTTACGGTTGATATTATATGAATTTTCAAAGTTTCTAAAAATCTGCAGAATCAGACAGGTGGCCCCTTGATAGATAAGGGAGCCGACCAGGAGCTAGGGGGCGCCTAAGGAGATAATGGGGTGGGCGCCCATTGACACTAGATTTCGCATTTTTTTTGTTACAAAATCATTTACTGACTTAGCGGAAAGATGTAGAACTTACTAAGCTTAATACCGAACATAAAACACTTATTTTAAGCATCATTTTACTTCGAGCTAGTTTACTATGTGTATTTAACAACATAATTAATACAAGTTAAGCAACAAAACACTTTTCATATTTGATCCCCCTTAATGGGTAATTTGATACATGGATCGTACTCAATTTTTAAAACCATTTGTTTTGAAAATTTAGAGCGAAGTGGCCTTCTGTACCAATTGGAGGAAATCGTTAGTTAGAGGGGGGTGAATCGTTTCATTTAAAAAATTTAAAAATGTTTTGTATAACATTATCAATCAAGTGAACGCAAATATGGGAAGTATGAATAAACATCTATATTCATTAAAACAAGTCATAGCAATTAAATCACATCTTAATATTAACTTTATCCATGACACAATATCATCCAAACAATTCTAAGCAAAAAATCAAACACACATATAGATTTAATGCATTTATAAATATAAGGCGATAAGGTAAATAAAGATGTAAAGTGAAAGGTAAAAGAAAGTGCAAATCGGACGCGATGATTTATAGTTGTTCGGTCACGAAGCACCTCTTCGCCTTACTCCACTCTCCGAGTTTTAGTAACTCCAACTCAGAGTTACTCACTAGTCAACAAACTCCCTTTAGGCGGAGAAAACGTAACACAATACCTAAGCTTACACCGATTTCCGACACTAAGCCAAATGTCGAGTTCTAATCCTAGCTAGAACCAATCTATCACAACTTTTGTATTTTAAAGACTGAAATACTAACCGCACTACTTCACTCACTATCACAGCTTCATTCACTTCACAACTTATTCATCTTCACAACATCACTTTCCACCCCCTGACACTAACATGATCGCCTCCCGATCTAGGCTAAATTGTAACACCCCCCAAATCAGGACACGCAGCGGAATGGTAAATTGGGGTGTTATTCAGGGCACAAAAACAAAGTCACGGGAAAACAACCTTTTAAATGGAGTTTTAAATAATGTCATATTCTATTTAATAAAGATCAGAGTTGCAACTGGTTTCATTTATAATGTATAAGAAAACATTGTTCAAAACGTTGTCAAATAGTACTCAATTTATTTATGCCTTCAAAAACTATTAAATAATCCACGCGACTCGAATGCTCCCAATGCTTCCACTAGGCAAAATATAACCTGAATATAATGCTAAAACGTCATACAATAATGTTGGTGAATTCTAGGTTTAAGTAAAATAGCTTGTATTGAAATAATTTAAGAAATATTTCAGAAGAAGTAGCGGTTACATCATTTAAAAAGTGTATTTCCGAAATCCAAGTAGTGATTAAGTAAGTCAAGAAGTATTTAAAAGTGGTTGAACAACTCTTATACCCACCACCACAAGATCGAAGTATATGGTGGACTAAGTACATATTCCGATGTCCGAAAAAAGAAATGTAGGAAAGGGAAAACATTCATCCAAGTCTAAAGTATATATTATTGCACTAAGCTCATGACACCGAAACCTTAACGTACTTCAATCAAGAGATTGGAATGCCCCGTAAAAGTAGGATGTTCTGCCAAACATCCTGGAAAGTAATATCTCAAATGTTAAATGCACCTGATCAAACTAGTGACCCAAGGAAAGGTGGGGATTGTCAATCCGATGATAGATTATACCAACACTCGCGCTCCCGACACTAGCAAACTGACGGTTCATTGATAAAAGGGGACTTAAGTGGCAGAGAACGGTACTTAGGCAATAATGAAATCAGGAAATAGCATACAGTTTAAAAACACTTGTGTCCGTAGTAAAACAATCATGTCTAAAATTCATGGTTTCAAATATAGGTATTCACGATCTCAAATCATGTAGCAAACAAATCGAGCTTTAGTAAAAATAGTCATGTAACGCTTATGTAGTAGAAATCAATAAGTTCACTTTGTAAAACGAGCATGTATTCTCCCCCAAAACAGTTTAAAACAAGTAAAATAGGGGCTATGAAACTCACAAAGTATTGAAAGGAAATTGTATTGTAGTAAAATATATAAGTTTGTAAACGAGCATGTATTCCCCTCGCGGGTTTATAAAACATTAAAAAGATCGAAAAGCGAGACTATGAACTCACCTTGAGTGAATGGAAATCAACAAAGTATATCACAATAGAAAAATGCGTCACGAAGGAATCCGAAGGCAACCTAATCCAATATAGGTCGTATAAGTACCGGTACTTGAATATAAATCTTAAGTTGTTACATCGTACTATCGGTTCGGGCCTTTCATAATCTAAGAGGTACATGACATAACGTTCGTGGAGTTTTAGGGAATCTTTTAAATAGTATTTCCATACAACTCGTCGATACGCCATCCGAAGTGGCCCTCCATTATGAATTAACTCCCTTGTAATTATTGTACTTTGATAAAATAATATTATGATAGACTCATTCACTACTACTATTGGTTTTATGGGTAATTTTTTTTTAAAAATTGTGTTTAGGAAGTAAAACGTTTTATAATTACCGTTTTAGCAAAACTGGCGTAACTTACGCGTTTTAAACCCGATTCTCGCGTTTCTTATGTCCATCTTTTCGTATCAAGACGAGTTATCATAAATTGACATTTTCAAATTTCGGACCTACTGGTGAACAGTAAAAATTACTGTTCACATCAGACCTTATATATATTTTCATCGATTTAATTGTCGTAAAACCCGTAAACGTCGTATTTTATTCGGGTTATAGCTCCGTTTTTTTTAATGATTCTTTCGAGGCCGTTCTGTATGATTCTTTCGAGGACGTTCTCGTATTTGAAAGTTCTATATATTTATGAGGTTTACAAAAATATAACTTTCTGTCATGAATAGTAACTTTTATAAAAATAGTTTTATAAAAGTATTAATTGTCGTAAACTCGCGAAATTCATAACTCGTTCGTTATTAATTGAAAAATTACGATTCTTATCATTTTGGAATCCTAAAAATATGTATTATTTGTTAAAAATATCAACACTTGCTGTTTATAATTTTTATAAAAATTTACTTACGACTTCGTTTATTAACGTATAACTCGTTTTTAACGTAACTTTTTCGTTATTAATCCGTTTAACAAGTTTCTTACCTTTTCGGAATCGTCGTGAAATGTATTATCTTATAAAAATATAAAATGGATATGTAAAAATTCGAATTTTGGACAGAATGTTTGCTTGAGTTTGTTGAATCCATTTTTGATCTTTTCTTTATACTTTACCACTTTTGTATTTTACCACAAGTCTCATATATCATATATATTATATATCATCCTTATATTAGCATTTACTTGTCCATAATAGTCCTCATGTGTCCAAGTTATCAAGGTTACAAATCCATGATAACACTTAAAATCATAACTTTACTTAAGAAATCTCTAATTTACTAGTTTTGTCCATAATCATATTTATACATAACCAAGAGTGTAAATCACTTGTGTGACTATTTTAACATGATGTCAATAACATCATAGGATATATAAATGTGTACATTATGATGACAACAATTAAAAACTTCTCTTTACATGTTAATAATCCTAAATGGTGATATAAGCTAAATAGAATAATCATATGCATAAAAATGAATATTGTAAGAACATAAAGAGTTCAAGTAAACCTTATGAGGTATGATGATGATGATGAGCTAGTGCTAAACCCTTGTTTAGCCACAAAACCAAAGCTTGCACAAATAAACCCTTACTTTCTTAACAAAAACCCTAACTTCCTTTTACTTGATTATTACTTGAATATGGTTAGCCAATGCTTGCAAATGCCTTAGTATATCTTAGGATAGATGTGTATAGAAGTGTATGGATTGTAGAAAAAATTATATGGGTTTGGTTGGGAGCTTGTGTTATGCCGTGAGCTAGTATAGAGCAAAAGGGAGGTTTTGTTTGATTTTCTAGTTAAGTGTTTACTTGTAAGACTTCTCTTACTAGACACATGAATATATATGGTGTAGATCTTAGTCAAAGGGACAAGGTAAGGTTCAAGTGATGGGTCTTGGTCTTAGGTATGGGCTTGGTCTTGGTCTAAGTCAAGGAAACAAAGCATGGTGTTGCATTTATGAAGTATGGTGTAGTACTTTGACCAAGTGAAGAGTTTTCTATATATCTTTGTATAAATGGCAAGAATTTCGGCATTTATAAGATATATATGATATATTTGAGTAACTTTTATGTATTGGGTATAAAAGTGGGTATTTGTTGAAGCGTAGAAAAGTTTTGGTGGTTCCGGGAGTGCCTAAACGCAATTTATCGCGAAACGTATACACTTTACGTAGCCGATAAAAATAAAATGAACAAAGTTAATAATTATCCTCAAAATAATTACTTAACCCTTATTTGATGTAAACATTTATTTGCTTGATGCCCGTTTACATTGAACGCTAATTTTTAGCTTACGCGATTTAGCTTAATATTTACGATTTAAAGCAAACGCGTACAATACAAAAGGTACATTGTGGATTTATCGACGTCGTCAATGACTTGAAAACACAGGGTGTTATAGCTGGTGTTCTCAGAGACAAATGCTACATTTTGCGGGCTAGAAGATGATGCAGTAGAGCCTTTTATATCACACTTAAAGACTCTTAGATTATTGTACAGATCGTCAAAACTGAGACTGTCCACTCCTGGTTTGGTTCTCATAATTAAGGAAACTTGTGACCAGCTGAAGGTGGAGAGATCTTAGGATTCTGTTTTGCATCCTCCAGTAGATACACCTGCTCCATGAAATCTTAACTGGCTCAGAAGACTTTGGAAACTAGTCATGGCCTTTGTTAAGCCACTTCAGTGTTTGGATACAGTGAATCCTTCAAATGTTTGCTTCTAAGATATACTTTTGCCATCTTCTGGATTCGTCATTTCTACCAAATCTAGATTTGATGGCATCCCACATTTCTTTTTGAATCAGTTTATCTTATGGAAATTTAGCAAGTATGATTCTTCTGGTAGGGCCATAAGCAAGATGGTCCTATGTTTTCTCTCTCTTTCTTAGCATACAATTTCTTCTTGCTAGTTCAGGTTTAGGAGGCAAAAACCTTAATTTGGTCCTTGTGTATTATAGTGATAGATACAGACTTCCTATTTTGTATAACCTCCAGATGGGATTGTTTGTATGGCCAATTAGTGTTCCATTTTATGGCCTATATATCATATTCTTTCTTTTAGAATAGGCAGCTTGTGGTGAATACTGTATGGGGACGTTTGGTTGGGTTGGTGTTTGTGGTGATGATGGTGGAGGTGGTGGTGGTGGTGGAATTTCATCTTGTGATCCAGACATGTTTAGTTTTGAAGGATGAAGGTTTATAACTGGATTTATTTTTTCTTCTTATTCAGAGTTTCTCACAGGCTCTGATACCACTTGTGAAAACCTAATTGTAGGCTTCATAGATCGTTTTGCCCATCTAGGATATCATAACATTGATCACGCAGCGGAATAACAAATAAGAACAACAATGTTATGAACAAGGTTTTTATTCATAAACTAATAAACTATAAACTATTCGACTTTAATCAGTCGACTATGAACTATTACATAAACTAATAAGCTAACTATTAGACTCTCATTGGAGAGATCTAACTATGATGGATACTCAATACTAGACGCCTACCCCTCTTTATATACTAGAGGGGTTAGGGTTTACAAGACAAGATAAGATCAAATAAAATTAGGAAACTATAAATCAGCATTAAATACTATTTGACTAATCTTCAATCAGCATTAATGTTATTCCAGCTTTGTCTTGTAGGTCCTCCATCTTTAAAATGTTTTGTCATAATCAACTCAAAGTATAATTCCCAACAATCTTCCCTTAGTTGATAATGACAAAATCAATAAGCACAAGCTTCCCCTGAAGCTAATATAGATGAAGAAATTGTAAAAACCTAATTGTAGGCTTCATAGATCGTTTTGCCCATCTAGGATATCATAACATTGATCACGCAGCGGAATAACAAATAAGAACAACAATGTTATGAACAATGTTTTTATTCATAAACTAATAAACTATAAACTATTCGACTTTAATCAGTCGACTATGAACTATTACATAAACTAATAAGCTAACTATTAGACTCTCATTGGAGAGATCTAACTATGATGGATACTCAATACTAGACGCCTACCCCTCTTTATATACTAGAGGGGTTAGGGTTTACAAGACAAGATAAGATCAAATAAAATTAGGAAACTATAAATCAGCATTAAATACTATTTGACTAATCTTTAATCAGCATTAATGTTGATCTTTATCTTTTAGTTGAGCATTAAATACTGTTTGACTAATCTTCAATCAGCATTAATGTTATTCCAACTTTGTCTTGTAGGTCCTCCATCTTTAATATGTTTTGTCATAATCAACTCAAAGTATAATTCCCAACATATTGGAATCAACCGCACATTTGTCCAAAAACATGAAAACATTGTATCACAACATAAAAACATTTAAAAACATCATTTGAGTATCATTTACTCCCTAGGAAAAACATAAGTAAAAAGGGGCTACGAAAACTCACCTTAAGTAAAGCGATAACAAATGATGAAATATAATAAAACGGAAAGCCGCAAACTCCTAAAAGCAACCTAAATATAACGTTGCATCTTAGGTTTCATAAACGACAAACGTAAATAAGCAATTGAGTTTTTATAAAGTTTATATATTGATTATAACATTGTACTTAGTGTTTTAAAGGTTTATAAAACATTTGGGACTAGTATTGACAATTTCCAATTATTTACAAGCCCTAAAATAGTAATGCAGTTTTTATTGACAAGCTTTATCTTGACGGTAACAAAGATAACTCTATCATCGTAAATGTTCACGACTCGATTTTCATGTCCACGGAAAGCTATTTGAGTCTACTAAAATGATATGTGGGTCCTACCACTTTAGTTTTTATATAAAATAGGTGAAACAACTAAAATACCATTAAGTGTAAAAGCTGTTTATTTCCAGGTTACAACAGTCCCGCGAAAAAGGCCGTAAATCCTAAACTACAAGTCCGTTCGGGCCGATTCGAATTACCACGTTTAATTTAAGATGTCTACTACAGTTTCTCTTTTTACCCGAACAAGGGTTCTATACAAAATTTATGAATTTTTATTGATTGAAATCTAGTGTGCATATCTGACATACTTTTACCATTTATTTTCTAATCATATCATCGGGCATCGTAACGACGTGTGCCACCCTGCGAATCGAAGCTAAGACACTGATCTACAACCACATATTTTCCCAAGTCTCATTGCTTAATAATTTTTATAGAATACTACGTTTTTGCTACTGATCAAAACTGTCCCCAAAAAGTCTTGATAAAAACATGTTTTCTAGTGTTTTTCTTATTTTATTTACCGAGTACAATGCTTAATCTTGTAATATAACTATATGATAAGTGTAATAACATGAGAAATATATTAAATGATTCTGAAATATTTTTCCTTACAAAGGTTGTGGTGGAGGAAAGTGACAAGAACAAGAACACTAATCCTATACTTCTAAATCACCAACTATAATCACCCAAGCTTCCAAATTCAATACTCCTAATCTAGTATACCCTTGATCCAACAAGCCAAAACTCATGCAAAACCTTTACTATATCAAACTAAACCCATGGAAAAATGATGAGATTTGTGTTGTTTATGATGAAAATAACCCAGGAATACTTGCTAGAAACATTAAACATTAAACCTAGATAATCATGTCTAGCAAAAAGTAGCAAGATAACAAATTTTTGGTATGTTTTGGTGTTGGATATTCAGCAAAGGAAATGGAACAAGGAGATGAGTGTGTGTTTTCTTGGTGAAATATGAAAGATGAAATGAGGTCAGTTTTGTTTTAAGAAGATTACACATGCAAATATTAAGTAACAAGTGTCCTTAGTGTGGTTTAATTGATGCACTCATGGGAGAAGTGTCCCACGAGGTGTGTCATTCTTATGTTTTTAGTAAAAATAAGTTATTTATATTCATTATTAAGGTTAAGGTGCGCCGGTGGTGTATACTTGAGCTAAAAACATAAATTGTGCAAAGTTTACGTAAAAATGGAAAATAAAAGTACGACATAAAAATATATATGTAAGATGATAAAAAAAATGCATAAAAATGTAGACTAAACCTAGTATAGAATTGGGTTCATGTTTAATGTACGTGTTACGGCGTACGCGGAATAACCTATCCGGTTACCTGTAAAAGTTAATTTACGCAAAATTAAAATAAATAGTAAAAGTACGGGGTTAAATAATGACCTGAAAAATACGAATTGTTACACTACAATGGAAACTTGGAAAGCTGAACGTTCAGTAGACTGAAGCACATGTATTTACATATCATCCTAAGGATGTGCTTGGAACCTGCTAATAAGGAGGATGAAGAATTTACTTCTTAATGGTTAATTTCTTTTAAAAAGTGCTTAGCAGAAGCATGAATAAAGAGGAACAACTTATGTCAATGTTGATGTTTTGCCGCTTCAAAGAGCATGGACTTTGGCTCTTACAATATATGAATATGGACACGTGGCTTGTATAGTGTCAGTAGCGTTTAATTGTTTGAAAACTTGTGTGTATTTTATCTTCAGGTATACAAATGGGTTGAGGGGTTCAATTCTTATAACACCCTGATTCTCGAATATTTAAACGTGTAATGTACTAAAATGGAAATTCAATCCTCAGGATATTTTTGTTTAGGCACTTGTTTTGTTTAATGTTCAATTTTCATTTAAAGAAATTGTACTAAATTAGGAAGGATTGTTGAAAATATAGTTCAATTATGGTTCAGTTCATACCAGGGTATGGACTGAGGAGGTACAGAGTATACTCCATAGGTACTGAACACCCTGATTAATGGTCAAATGGAATTCAAGTCGCTACACAAAGGTTAGAGAGTTTACGCTTAAATGAGCATAAACTCTAGACTGGAAGGTATCTTGATAAGCTCTAATGAACTTCACCCCCTTCAGCTTTTAACTTCCCTAATGAGTAAGCTAAAGGAATACCATCAAGGAGTAAACCCTCAGCGGGTTAACTCATCAGTGAGTCTTTTTAGTTTGAACCTTCAGTGGGTATGCTCTTGTTAGGAATCGAGAAAAGACTCAGTCACTTTCAATATAATATATCGTAGCTCGTAGTTAAGCATTAGGTTACGAGAAAGCTAACTGGGCCAAGCCCATAGGACATAAGCCCATTGCTGGTCATATTGAGTACTATATAAGCCCTCTCCATCCCATGGAGTGGGTGTTGGTCATTTGTAAGAAACCCTCTTTTATGTTATTCTCTCTTTCTCTCTCTACAAGTGTCAACCATCTTTTCTCTCTCTAGTTTCTCTTAAATCTCAACTAGGATTACTTATTTTTGTATATCATCAATTGGTATTAGTCGCCATGGGGTGATTATGTGAGTTTGCGTGCGTTTTAGGATCAAAAACAAGTTTTATACTTTTTTTTTATATGAGGTTTCGATACACCTTTTTTCTTGAAACAAAATTTTTTGTGTTTAAAAACATCAATGTTTGTGTTTTTAAGGTGTATCTAGCTTAGATATAGTTAGTTATACAAAAGGTTTGCATCAAAAACGTCAAAAAGTATGGTTTTTAAGTGATTTAAAAGTGAGTTTTCCGGAAAAAGTTTAAAGACCGCGGAATGTGTATGAACACCGCGGAATGTGTTTGAATACCGCGGATTGTGACATTTAGTCACTACGGTTTGTGACTTTGTTGCCCATTTGGTTAGTAGGTGTTGTTGTTTTAAATTCTCAGCGGTTTGTGACTCACAGGTGTTACTTTTTACAGAAGTTTATTACATTTCTAAGAAATCAAATTCTACCAAAATTTACTTACCACTGCGGTTTGTGTAATTTTGTTCATCACGGTTTATGAAATTTTCATCGCGGTTTGTGAAAAGATTTCACCGCAGTTTATGTTTTACTTGTCATAGCAATTTGTGATTTACAAGGGTTACATTCCACCGTGGTTTATTACATTCTTAGGAAAAAACTCTGCAAAAAATTTAATTACACCACGATTTGTGAAATATTTATGACCGTGGTTTATGTGATTCCATAGATCGATTCAAGTTTTAAAATATAATTTATTTTAAAAATCTTGTTTAGCGTGGCTATGATACCAATTGTGGAAAACTAAAAGGGGGTTGAATAGTTTACCGCTTTTTAATTTAAGGTTTTAAAGTGTTTGTAAAACATTATAGATTCGACTTTATGTGAATTCAATATTTGCACCATATAAACAATATACCTATCTAAACAATTAATAAGATAGTATGAGAAAGTAATGCAAGACAAGAGATAAGAGTAATAACAATCAAACCATAACGCGAGAATTTATAGTGGTTCGGCAACGAAGCACCTCTTCGCCCTACTCCACTCCCCGAGCACCTAACTCGAGAGTTTTCTTCACTATGTCATCAAGCCCCCTTATGGCGGAGAAAACCATACACAACGTTGCTTACACTGATTTACGACACAAAGCTAAATGTCGAGTTCTAATCTTAGCTAGAACTAATCTATCACAACACAACTTTACGACTTGTTCACGACTTCACAAATTCATGAATTCTTCACAACTTCAAGACTTCTTCACAACACTACTTATATCACAACTATCTAGCACTACTCGGTAAAATCACCACGATCTAACTATACTGGTTTCCTAGTTTCCGAATGATTTTTTTGTTCTCAAAACTGTTTCTATCACACTTATTACAAGAGCAATGAAGCTACTAGTCAATGTAACTGGAAACAATATCTTTAGGGCTTATGGATGACAAGGAACTTCTAGTAAACATGGTATCATGGGCTATCCTCTTTATCACCATTACCGTTAATGTATCGATCTAAATTTTTTGTAGGGATAATTCCTGCAAAATTCATTTTGTTATTGTTATATCCTATTCTATAGGTATTCTCAACAGCTTTCACAGTTTCGGCTTTAAGAAGGATTTTTGAACACAAGACAAAGAGTTGCACAGATTGGATTCATATCCTCAATAGATAAAGTTTTCTTCTAAATAACTCAAGCACAATGTCAAAATATGTTGGATAATGGCAGAAGACTCGGATTATAATTGGTCACTAAAGATAATTGTTCGATAAAGTTTTCTTCCGAAGAACTCGAGCACAATGTCAAAATGTATTGGATGATGGCAGAAGACTCGGATTATAATTGGTCACTAAAGATAATTATTCACATCCAGTTAATTAGGGTTATTATAGGTAGTATAGCACCAGCTTTTAGATGTTTTGCTGCTATTAGTTTTTTTGAACTCTCGAGAAATAGAGTGTGAATCATCTCAACATTTTCAAAGTCGAGGAACATTGGACCCAAATGCTTTAGTTTTGGAAAGGTAGTCATGTCCGTTCACATATCCCTGGCCGGCATTGCAAAATAGTTTTCCACATTTCCAAAAACTTGATTTTGAACATTTGTATAGCATTTCAGATATTGG
>BQNB010027747.1:0-57338 GCA_026074375.1 Tanacetum coccineum
TTAAAGGTCATTTTTCTCTTCAATGGAAGTTCTTCATTCATACTATTCTCCATTGTTTGAGTTCCAAAAAGACTGCTTGGGATCAATTTGGTAGTAATATTGCTACTGCCATCATTTGCTGGCAACCAATAGGAGGTTCAATTTTTCTAAGTTCATATTTGAAGGTATGGTTAAGAATCTGAGTAGCAATCACAAGTTTTTGATCTACCCTAGGTTTATTCAGATTGTTCTTAACAAGTATTAAGGATCACTTCTACACCATACTCGAACCTATCCTACTCCCACCCTTACCAACAAGTTGTTCAACAATATGAGGAGACCTACTAAGGGGTCACCTGGTGTTATAACCCCTCTGTTTGCTACCATGCTTGCACAACCTCAAGGTGAACCCTCAACTACTTCACCCTCCCATATCTCTTCATCATCATATCACTCATCTGAACCTACACCTGATCATACCTCACCTACTAAACCTTCACCATCCCCCATTGCACCACAACAATCTTAACCTTCACCTGCTGCAGAGGACCATGTATCACCACCCAATGAATCACCTCTTCATGCTGTTCACTCACATGAAAGTGATGAGGGTAGCTTGAAACTTCATGAATTGACGAATTTGGTAACACAACTTTCTGATAGGATTGTAGTATTGGAGGCTGACTTGAAGACCACCAAGCATACTTATAGTTTTGCTTTCACCAAGCTTATTCTCAAGGTCAAGAAATTGGAGAAACATGTCAAGACAGGCAAGGCAAGGAGAAAAGTTAGGATTGTGCTATCTGAGGATGAAGATGTTCAAGATGATTCTTCCAAACAGGGGAGGATGTTATCTGATGATCAAGAAGAAGGAGTAGAATGGATTCTAAATGTAGAAACTGAAGTTCAAGATAAAGAGGTTCAAGATAAAGCCAGTGATGAAACTGAGCTAGTTGTTTAAGATGAAACTCCTACTAAAATTATACAAGATCAAGAAAGTGATGAAAAAGGACAGTCTGAAGTTAGTACTGTTGGAGCTACAGGTACTGCTAGTGATGTTCCTATAGTTAGTACTACTGAGGTAGATGTTAGTACTGCTGGAAGAGTTGTCTATAGTAGAAGGAGTTCAAGGGAGACAAGGCAAGATAAGGGAAAAGCAATCTTGACAGAACCAGAACCTAAAAAGAAGTCCAAGAAGGAGCTTGAACTAGAAAGGTTAAGTCTTCCAGAAGCTATAAGGATTCAAGAGCAAATTGATGAAGAAAAAAGAGCTCAGATTGCAAGAGATGAGGAAATAGCAAAACAATGGCAAGAATAAGAAAGAGTTGAATCTGAAGGTGTGCCATCTAAGGTTATTGATTGGAATGATCCATCTGTTCAAAGGTATTGGGCCATGAAGAATAAACCAAAGACAGAAGCTCAAGCAAGAAGGAATATGGTTGTATATTTGAAGAATCAAGGTAATTACAAAATAAAAGACTTTGATGGGATGAGCTACAATGAGATTAGGCCTATATTTGAAAAGGTTTGGAAGTTTAACAATGATTTCAAGCCTATGGATCAAGAGAATGTAAGTGAAAGGATGGATAAAAAGGAGTCTCAGTAGGAGATTGTCAAAGAACATGCTGATACAGAGTTGGAGAAGGAAGAAGAACAGGCTGATACAGAGTTAGAAAAGGAAGGAGAACAGACTGTACAAGTTGAGAAAGAAGTTTCTATGCAGCATACAAGAAAAAGGAAGAAAACTCTTGCTAAGAGAAGAACAAAGAAGCAAAAAGTATATCTGAATGATGAGTCAGAAGAACTTAAGGAATTATTAGAAATAGTTCCAAGAGAAGATGTGGCTATAGATGTTGAGTCTTTATCTACAAAGTATCCAATTATGGATTGGAAGACTTACATAGTCTCAGAGAAGTTCATGTATTATCAAGTCTTCAGAGGAGATGGAAGCTCCAAGAATTATAAGATTTTGAGTGAAATGCTAGAAGACTTTGATAGACAGGATGTTGAAGACTTATACAGACTTGTCAAAGAGAGATTTGCTACATCAAGACCTGAAGGGTATGACCTGATGCTGTAGGGAGATCTGTATACATTGTTTGAGCCTGATGAAGAGAATGAGATTTAGAGGAATCAGCATGAGTACAAGGTGATAAGCTGGAGACTATGTGAATTTTGTAGTATTCATATCTTGTTGATGGACAATGGTATAGCAATTCATATGCTGACAGAGAAGAAGTATCCTCTAAGTCAAGAGATGCTGTCAAAGATGTTAAGTCAAAGATTAGAGTTTGATCATCAAAGTACACAAGCATATGAACTTTTGAAGTTCATCAGATCACAAGTGAAGAAATAAGATGTTTGAAAGAATCATCAGCAGAAGAAGAAGACTTGAAGATTTAATTTCAGAAGAAACTTGGGATTTGATGGTAAATCACAAGTTTAGGGGAGGATTGTTAGGAATAAATCTTCACAAGACTTAATACTGCCAAGGTATAACTAACAGTACTAACTGACTTAGTACTGCCAGTACAAACTTAGTACTGTCAGTGTTAGTTTATAATGCCAGAAGGAACTTAGTACTGCTGCATGAAGATAGCGAGAAGATAAGGTCAAATGGAGTTTATCTCGGAGTTTACATTTGAATTTGTATGTTTATCTTTAGAAATGTATTGTAAAGCAATAGGACTCCTTAGTGTATAAAAGGAGATCCTAGAGCATCTAGTTAGATATAGAATTCACGTAGATCTCAAGAGTTGTAATTCATAGCTTCAAGGTTCTTGTAAACCCTAACACTGGTTTAGAGTGTTCATATTAATAGTATTGAAGCTTTGTTTTGGTTATTCTCATTGTCGAACATTTACTGTTTTATTGATATACTTCTAGAGTATCTAAGTGTAGTTTCCGCATACACTTGGGTATATTAAACAAAGTCTCATATATTGTTGTTTTGGACTCATCCAAGACAACATACACTTTACAAGGTAAAGAGGAAGATCATAGTTTGGGATCCACAAGTGTGTGTAACCATCTTTCTTGATATTCTTTAACTTTAACACTTCATCACTTTATGGAGGATGTACGGTATCAACTTAATACTTCATCGCTTCAAGAAAGACATACGTTATCAGAGTAGCAAAAGTCTTGAAACATGTACTTGAGCTTTCATGATGTTCTTATAAATGTCGGTCAAGTATGAGCATGCGGCTATGAATCTGACTTGTCCACGTCTAGCTGCTGCCACCATCGGGAATACCTGCAGGTTTAGGTTAGTGATAATCAACAGATATGGATGAAAGTGTGTTTGTCACTTCGTCAAATACGGTTGCAATAACCACGGTTCCCTGTTGATCAGTATAAATATTGCCTGTGATCAGATAGAATTCTAAAGAATCTTCTTGACAGGGTTTCACAACTGTACTAGCCGTTCTTATTACGAGAACGTCTTAAAGCAGACAACATGGCATGAGTAAACCAGCGAGTTACTTTGTCACCGATTGGAATAAAAATTAATTTGAAAATCAATCAACGTGTTACTTTTGCCAAAGTGTTTTTGTGACACATCGAGAGTTTTAAGCATTTCAAAATTCATCAATTATGAATTCATATACTGGAACAAGTTTGATTCATGTCGAATCACACCATCATTTCTTTCCAGTTGTCACAAGCTTGGTTTCACAATATAGTAACGCACACAAGTCATCCTACGCAAGAGCTTGTTTGATGTTGACTCAAGCAGGATTTCCATCATCATTGTGAATACTTTAGTATCACTCTGATGTTCTAGCAAAATCATAAGGGTAATGCGTAGGACTCTTAAGTTATTACTTGTTTTCATAATGTGTGAGCAACAAATATATTTGAACAGTGTCCTAGTGAGATTTATAGATGATCTCTATTGGCTCTAGACTCAATAGTGAACCTTTGGTTTTAGTGATCGGAGGCTGGAGCTGATTGCCACCTTTTCAATACCAACTAACTCAGAATGAGAAAGTCGATAGAAATGTGTGTAATCTCTGTGAGTTTTGAATCTTAGTAATTTTCCGGACTTTGAGTGGCTTAGGAGGGTTGTGATTGCATCATTGGGTACTTGATGACTATCTTTTATTAATACCAGAACAATAGCTTAGGTTGTTGCATTGATAGAGTTATGTATTGACCGGTTTCTGTCCTAGGTGTATGGAGGGCTTCTTTCTTTTCACACCTTATTGTACAATACTTTTTTCATTCTTCAACCCTTTTAATGCTTGCCAAGTATTCTTTACTAACTACCTTTGTGTGGGTTTATTCCAGTGTTAGCTCCATCTACAGTCCGCATCTTCCTCATTCTTACTTTTTCTCTTTTTTTTGTTTTCATATCATAACTAAGGACTCTTATACACTATTAGTGAGTGTTATGGGTAGATCTCCTCTGGTCTGGATGGATTCATTGAACAAATAACCCTACTTAACACCTTTTAACTCATTAATTAAATTACATGGTAGTGTTTTGGTTATTGCCACTTGATGCCATTAAAACCTTTTCAAAATTGCTCCCCCTTGCATATGTGCATCAATATTCGAAAAAGGTTTTGATAATTAACATTACGAGGAGAAGCTGAATTAGAGTCATTTAAGATCACGTATGTTTAAGCCTTATATTTTAAATTACATTTTCTCCCCTTATCAAAAATGTCAAATCTTTTGATATTTTAGATATCAATTGATTTAAAATAACCGTATGGGGAGAAAAATGTTCTAATTATATATCAAGCCAATTATTGGAACATTTTAATGCTCCCCCTTAAATTATGAGGGAATAATATGGTGTTTGAGTACATTAATTTGAAAAGTTTTGAATTTACTAAGAAATTCTTGAAAATTTGTACTCAAACACTATATAAGCCTAATTATAGTCTACACTATTTATTTACATATTCACAAGAGTTATTATATATGAGAGATGGACCTGAAATAAGATAGGACACAATATGACAAATCAATATGTTTTTCCCCTTTTTTTATCCCTTTTTTTTTCAAATCTGTTCCAGCAGCCTGAGGTCATTCTGGTATTCTCTTCCACCAACGAACTTCTCTAAATTCTGCATTAACCTCCTCTCGTAAAGCTACTTGTCGATATCCTAAATCATAACCCGAGCCCTTTGTTTGTCTAAATCGTTCCATGTCCTCTTTGGCAGATATTCCATCCTTATTCCGTTAGAAATTAACAATATCATTTAAGAGCACAATCCGGACATCATTGAGTGTTGCCATCATGAATTTATTGGAGTTCATCAGCGGTTAAAATCTATTTTATTCATTTTGGTCCTTATATATCACTCCTTTAGGGTCTGAATATGCAGTGTATGTAGTCCTGTTTCTAAGATTTGACCTGAATGTGTCTGGCTTGGTAAGGTTGAGCTTATTTTGGTAACTTTCGACACCTAATTGAAGATCTTCCACCCGCTATTGCAATGACAATCATCATCTGGTGAACCATAACGTAATTCTACATTCAATTCATACTGTTTGCTCGATTGTGAGATTGGTAGCTTCTGTTGAACAAGTAGAAGTTAACAGGTATTTATGTCCTTGTAGGCGAAGTCGTGGGAAATCATCCTTCTCTAAACTTTGATACAGTTTCCAATCTACTCGATGAACTTCAATATCTTCAAGTAACCGTAGTCATACTTCTTCATTAACTTAAAAGTCTAAAGGTAATGCCAATGATTCTTTTCCTGGAGTAGACATCCTTTGACGAAGTCATGTTGGGATCAAACCCGTAGAAATGTTGACGTTTGGGACCCCAGTATGAAGCACCCCATTAAGCATGTTTATCATATATCACCTTCACAGGACTCCACAAATTTCAAACCAAGTCTTCATTCCATTTGATCTCGTATGTAGCGGGCCTTTGTTACTTGTAACTGAAACTTGAGTACCGTCTGCTTAAGTCTTCACCTTTTAGATATTCCAGGTCATTGTTGATGAAGAAATCTTAAGGGATAACTTGACAACCTCGATGATCTTGAATCAACGGGAGAGGTTTGCTGAAATCGAATGGATACAATTTGCCTTTAGGGTTATACCAGTCGAGTCGTTCAGTTGTGGCCTTAGAACATTCTTCAATATGGTACTCTAATTCTGTAAGACTCTTGGAAGTGCCTTTGAGTAGCTCGAATGTCAGTCTAACCAGAATTTCTTAGGTCGGATATGTAATGTTGAGCCGATTCAGGACAAATGCAGAGAAGTCGAATGAGGTATCCTTAGCACGAGCAACTTGACTAATCCAGGTCTGAGGAGGTCAGGAGTTAACATGTTGTCTCTTATTCCAATCAGAATCAGGAGTTGGAGGTCGTTCAGGTTTCTTGAACCAGTCAGCCTTGGAAACCTCCTTGTCAGCGGGTTGTTCATCATTGTTACCCGTGTCAAACTCTTGATCCTGTTGTACCCCAGAGTCATCAATTGTATGACTTGGCTCCTCTACATAGGCAGACTTGCCAGAATGCTTATGTTGAGATTGGGAGGCGTCTTTAGAGGTGCTTGAAGACTTCTTTTCCTTTGACCTTGAATCTCTGGATGACTCGGCTTCTTTGCTTGATTTCCTTTTTTTCGTCCCTCGGTCTGATCCAGTGGAGGGGTCTTGATCTTTATCTCTGTCATCTCGACTCCTCTTCAATGTAAATACTTCACCATATGTATTGAATAGATCTTTGTCAGTGTTATAAGACTCGACCAGTGCATCATAAAGCTTCCTTTTGTAATCAGCTCTAAGATGTGATTTGCTTTCTTCCATCTTGTCTAGAAGAATCTTTGTAAGCTCAAATTCGGAGAGTGATGCGGCCGCCTCATAAGTAGACTTTGGTTGTGAGGAAGACCTTGCCAAGACTGTAGCTTTTAATGATTCTGTGACATTTTTCTCTATCACAAAAGTTGCAAAGTTTGAGAGTGTTTGAGGGAGAATCTAAGGAAGTTGAGTTGTAACTTCTTCTTTAATAATAGTTATAATTGATGTGTCAACGAGTCCTATGTACTTATTCTCATCCCGAGCTTCTTGTCTGCAGTCCAAATTATGTGCTTTAACGGCCTTGTTTATAGCTTCTCCAAGTTGTTATCAATGTAATGATCAACTATAGCAGGAATGGAGGAGAGAGCTTGAGCATACTGGTCAACTTGCTTTATCTCTGACAGACCTTTTTCCAAGTTGGTGACTCTATCGTTGAACTTGAATACAGATGAGAAATTTTGAAAGTGAAGGAAATGAGGTTGTAGCTTCATAAGTTGTTGGTGTTGGAATTGGTGTTGCTTGTTGTGGAAGAGGATTGAAGAACGGAGGTGGTAGAGGAATAGTTGTAGTGAAACTGGATGTGATTTCAGGAACTTTCGTTGCATGACGAGCTGAGGTTTCCATCAATGAAGCAATCTCATTGTCAGCTGGAGAAGGATTCTCAAGATTTAGGAGCTTGCTTGTAAAGTCGGAGGAGACAGAAGAACTTTGTACAGGTTCATCAGCCTTCTGTGTGTCAAGGACCGGAGTAAGTGTCACATGAGCATCTTCCTCTACTTGCTCAAATCCTGACTCTTGAGACATATTTTCTTGGCCTGAGCTACCTTGATCAGCATTGGTCATTTTAGTATCTTCATTTCCCAAATTTACATTCACGTCTTTGTAACCTCATCCTCTTCTTCTTCATCCATCATTTCTTCATCATCAATCTTTTCTTCATCGTGAATCATTTCATCATCAGTGAGTTCATAGTTTGAAGGAGTATGAACTCTTTCATTGACATCTTCTTCTTCATGTTCAGTCTGAGCTACATTAGTCAGATTGGGATCAGGAATCTCATCTCTATCAGATTCCGTCCTTTCGTCATCACTATCATCATCATGATCATCATTACCATCATCATCATCATCATCATTTTCTTCACTATCTCCCCAAGACTGTATATCACTTTCAAAATCATATTTGGGTACATTAGGAACCCCTGGTATAGTACCAGTTCCTTCATCTGCACCAATCATCTTGAGATGTTGCTCATCAGGAACCTTTAACTGACTGTCAACTCTATCACCTAAGCCACTTGCGTGAGATCTGTGAAATTGTGTCTTGCTTTTTTTGTTGCCAGCTTCAGTTGTTCAGCTTCAGTTAATGCAACCTTAGATAATACATCTAATCCTTTGGCTTTTGGCATCTTTGCAGGTTGCTTCTTCTTGACAGATTTAGCCACCTTAGCTTTAGTCTTTAGTCTGGTACCTTTAGTATCTTGAACAGGCTTCTACTTGGGAGATGTGTCAGGATCAGCTTTCTTTCGAACGTACTTTGGTTTTGGAGTTTTCTCTCCAGAAGAAAAAGCATAGTATGTCTTGTAAGCTTTAAATTCCAACATTGCTTGGTTTGTTAATTCCTTTGGGAGAATGGTACCATATACCTAAGTATCTTCATGTCTGGAGATACATCTCATAGAAGTAAACATGGTGTCATCTCGAGGAGTGTGCCAAAATATCTTGTTCCTTTTTGAAATAGACTGCTCCTTTGACATGAAGTAATTAATGATGATCTTTGTGAATCTAGGGTATGATATCTTGTTGGTCTTCTTAACTTCTTTGTTTTCTATCTGGAACAGGAAATCTTCCCATAGTAGATACACATAGTCAATGTTCTTCTTATAGAACATACCCCAGAGGATTTAATCATGGGACAGACGAATCTTGTCCATTCCTGTTTCTTTTCCACTTAGGCACTTGTTAATGATGGTAGCAAATGCTCTCCATGGTTGATGTAAGTAGTCAACACTCACATCAGAGAGGTAGATGATGTCTCCAGAGTGCCCAAGATCTCTAATGAAAGAGAGGATATCATGTTCCATTGGGAGGTCTTCAAACTTTTGTCTAGAATTGTAGGGCAAACTAGAGAATTTTCTTAATATATCACATCGAGAGATACTTTCTTCTCGTTTATCGTATAATCATTTTATTTTAATTTTTTTTTTTTTTTTTTTTTATGGAATTTTAGGGCAAATCTAGAGAATTTCTCTAAATATATCAACATCGAGAGAGACTTTCTTCTTGTTTATCGTGAATCTGATGGATGACTTATGAACGGAAACTGTAGCCCAAAATTCTTGCATATAAATGGCAGGAACTTCTGCAGTGATTAGGAATGCTTGGTAGAAGGGAGTGAGAGCAAGAGCATCTAGCACCACTTGAAATGTAGCTTCTTTAGGTTTGATGTCTATTTTGAGTCTCATGTTGCATTTCCCGAACTCAAGACGGTCCGCAGGGGCAACAAGAGCATCATCAAGGGCTTTCTGTTGAGCTTGAGTGGTATTCATGTTTCTGCTAAGATTTGACCAATACAGTTTATATATATAACCAATTTTATATATAACACACTATAAGGCCTTTGATTGTTGAATACTTAAGCTTGATTCATGTTGTGATATCATTTAAATGATTAGGCACATTAAGGCATTTAGCATGTTTGACTAAGGTCTAATCATCCGAAGGGCAACTTAATTTGGGCATAATGTAAAAGGCATTAAAACAACTAAAATAGTGCTTTTTGGAATCATATTCAAACTAACATGTAGAGAATAAGGTAACCTAAGACATGTTCATATATTCTTGTTGAACCTTGATATATAGCCTACTTAACTTAATTAGATTGCATAATTAACCAATTTTTAATTAGCTACCTAACTTGAGTTTTAAATTGCCTTCAGAAAAATTCAATCTTAAAATTCCTTAAAATCTATTGCTAAATCGCCTCCTTAATAGGGTTGTTAAATCGCCTCCTAAATGATGTTGTTAAATCGCCTCCTTAATGAGGTTGTTAAATCGCCTCTTGAAGGCTTGTTGTTAACTCGCCTCGTAAAGGGAGTTGTTTACTCGCCTCTTGAAGGCTTGTTGTTAACTTGCCTCGTGAAGGGAATTGTTTACTCGCCTATTAAAGGCTTGTTGTTGACTCGTCTCATGAAGGGAGTTGCTTACTCGCCTTCTGAAGGCGTTGTTAACTCGTCTCTCAAAGGCAGTTGTTAACTTGCCTCAAAACACACATTACCATAAACATGACATTTTAAGCAGCAAGACTTGTTCAAATAGTATTCATATCAGTTGTATAGCACTTAGGGTCATTTATAACAACAACTAGCCACATAATCATCAAGAACGATAAAAAATGAGCGTATTTATCCTTTTTACCACATTCATTCAAGAAACTACAAACAAGTACTGCCTTTTATGGCTTAAACACATTTAAGTAAGAGAATACAAACATCCTAGCACAACACCCACAAACATATTTCACTAAATCCCAAAAACCCAAATTTTCACAAACAAGGATTATCAAGAACACATTCATATGATAACCAATCACAAAACTGTTTTAACCGAGTGTTCTAAACACCTAAACAAACAAAACCCCTCACTTAATTTAGGTTTTTACCCAGTCTTGATTTTGATGAACCCTAATTCGATTTTTAGAATTTTCAAGATCAAATCCGTATTAAAACTTAATTTGTTTGAGAGATGTGTTGTTTAGAATGTGAAGAACGAGTTTCTATGTATACCTTTTGAATGATAACAGCTTGAAATAAAGATTGGGAGATGACGATTTTGAATTTTTTGAGGTTAGGAGGGAAAATAAAATATAAGTGTGTTTGTGTGTGAGACGAATTGGGTGATTTTGTTATAAAACGAAGTTCATTTTTGACACAATCACCCCCTCAAGTTTCATAACCTTATCATGTTTCTTATATAAGTTTTATTAGGCAATTTAAGTTTAACACATGGCACAAATAGTCCTTAATGTTTTTAACTATTATACCTAGAAACTTATATTTGCACATATGCTCCCTAAAAGGCGTAAACAACAACCAGTAAGGCACACATAAGCAAACACTTAATTAACTCCAAACTCCCTTATAATTGTTTAACCCGTTATTGTTTAAAACCCTTTTCCTTTATCACAAACTAATTTTATGAAGAAGTATATTTGACCATTTTCTCCCCTCCAAACATTACCCGTTTACCCTATTTAAAGAGCTGTAGACGTTGTTTGAGTGGTCAAATGTCTTTGAAAATGATTTTCAGATGACTTTTTGATATAAATATTTGAGAAAAAAAGAAAAACAACACCATAGAAAATAAGATTTCTCTTATTTTAACACATAAGCGCACTGACTATACACTTATGGAATATAGCAAAGCACGGGTTGGGATGCAAAGTAATCCACGCCTTTGCATGGTCAAAAAGTATACCAAGGCCCGAGAATTCAATTCCCGTTGTTTAGGCAAAGTTTATCTTTTTTGAAATACTTGCCTTTAAATTGAAGACCAGGTTGCTATCAGAAATAATAGCAAGCCATTTTTTTGGCATGTATTAAAAGCTTTTTGGAACTTCTCCTCACTCAACAAGACCAATCGAACATAATTAAATGACATTTCTAACGCCATAAATGTTATCAATTTTTAGAAGACATGCCATAGATCCATATTTTTTATATTTTTCTGATTTTTAATTTTGTATTTTGTTTTTATGAAATTTTATGAAATTTTATAGAAAATGAAAAATCTTTTTGTGTTTTTGTAATTTTTATATATACATATTATACAGAGGATATAAGAATATGTACCACCACTATTCTTCGGCTTCATCTGCTACTTCTTTCAGAGTCTAAGTAAAACATCTCTTCCCAGCTTGTCGATAAGGAATTCAATTCTTTCTCGACATAGAGCCTTGGTGAAGATGTGACCAACTGATATTCCGTTCTGACAAAATAAAGCTCGACAACTCCATTCTCCACTTGCTCTTTTATGAAGTGATATCTGATGTCGATATGCTTTGATCGAGAATGTTGAACATTGTTGCAGCATAAGGCAATAGCGCTTTTGTTATTACAGTACATTGGAAATTAATGAATCCAAAGCCATAGTCGGTAAGTTGTGATCTCATCCAAAGGACTTGAGTACAACAACTGGACAAGGCTATATATTCAGCTTTCGTACTGGATATCACAGTGCTTTTCTACCTTTTTGAGCTAACAAGTCTGTCTCCCAACAGTTGCATACTTCCAGATGTACTACGTCGTGTATCTTGACAACCCGCATGATCAGCATCTGCAAAAGCTATTAGAGCAATAGTAGAATCCTTCGAGTACCATAGACCCTGAATTATGGTTCCTCTTAGGTATCGAACGATCCTTTTTACAGCATGTAGGTGCTTTTCGGTAGGCCGAGCCTAATACCGAGCACACATACAGACAGCATATACCAGGTCTAGTCTACTAGATGTTAGATAATAAAGGTGCCAAACCATGCTCCGATAATGTGGTAGAGCAACGTCTTTCCCCTTGTGTATTCCTCATCCAATTTGATTCACCACCATTAAAGTATACACTAGGGTCACAAGATTTCATTCCGTATTTCTTAAGTGAATCTAAAGGCAAATTTTGATTGGTTAAAAAAGATGCTCTAGGACTCTGTATAAAAACAAAACTGCGTCCTAGAAAAAAATGATATTTTGCCCATCATGACATCTTGAATTTAACACATTTTAAAAAATCTTAGAAAAATTTATCACATAGTTCAGTAGTAAGTAGAAAGCAAAAAATTATATCATCAACATTGATTTGTACCAGGAGAATCTTTGCCTTTTATGCTGATGAACGAATGTGGGATCAACCGTGCCTTTGGAGAAAACCATGGATAGAAGATAACGAAGCACAAAAATCATACCACGCGCGTGGTGAGCTTGTTCCACAACCGCATAAGACCTTTTTTCCTTCAGTTTATACACATGATTATGATTGTCGGATCCAACAAATCATCCGGTTGGCTACCGTTAGACTTCTTCACGCAAAATACCATCAAAAATGTCCGTCTTTCACCATTTAGGTAGAACGATCATAAATCAGATTAGCACTAATGCGAGAAATATCGAACAACATCAATCTAGCCACGGGAGTCAAAGGATTCTTCAAAATCAATTCCCTCTTCCGATGGTATACATCCACGAGTCTACCATCTTGCCTGTTTTTCAAGGATTCCCCCCCCACCAGAATTCATCCAATGTTACTTTATAATACATTTTGAAAGTAAAAACTATCACTATTAATTTATCTGGACGAGGAACAAGTTCCCAGACTTCAAGACGTTCAAATTCATGTAGCTCTTCTTGCATTGCCTTAATCTAGCATGACTGAGTTAGTGCATCTTTATACGTCTTAGGTTCAACTGAAGTTAGGAAGGCATCATAGTAGCACAAGAGGGCTTTTTCGTGTAATTGAAGTTAGGAAGGCATCATAGTAGCAGAACAGGGCTTGTTCGTGTAATTGGAGTCTAGTGACGAAACACTTTGTCAGATTAATCGTTCATTTGTCGGGTTCACGTATGCATGGCTAAAAGACTTTAATAAGTATTTTATGTTTTAGTTTTGTAGTTTGAATTAGTATTTCATTTGACCAAGTATTTGAGTTGTTGAGGGTCATGTATCGAATCTTAAGGAGAGTCATGGGTAGTATTTGGTCCTAGTTTTATGTTCCACGTTTCTGTATTGAAAAGGCTATAAATAGCCATATATTATATGAATAAACAGTGAGTTAGTCCTTTATATCTTCATCTTCCCAACATATTAATTCACCACAAAACTACATGTGGTACCAGAGCCGCGTTTGATTAAAGGCAGGTTTGAGAGTCGGTTCCAAGTAAAGGTGTAGCCCTTCGCTGCGGGGCGGATGCAGCCGGGAACTGGGTTTTGTCTTTAAGGGGTGTGTCACCTATTTGATCAGTTGTTCCATATTGAAGAGACTAACCGGCGGGAGTGCGTGAAACGAACAGAAAGGATTCGTCAAAGCAGGTGGCTTTGGATTTGGTTCATTCTGCAGGTGCAAGAAGACGGTAGAATGTGTAGCTTGTCTTCTTTGTTGGTGGAATAGGTCTCCTAGAACATGTATAATCGGAAAAGGTTTGTAGCTTCGTGTTTGTTCGTCGCGAGACACTAACCAGAGATGCGTGATAAACGGACAGGATGACATCAAAGCAGGCGGCTTTGATTCGGTCCGTTTGGCGGGTGAAAGAAAACGGTAGAAGCAGGTGGCTTTGTTTTCTTGATTGGTGGAAAAGTTCTCTTGGAACAGGCTTGGATGAAGATATTAGGGGCGGTGATGTTATGATCACAGGTTCCATCCTTGATCGACATGTTTATGTGATTAACTGAAGGCGCAGAAAAGACGAGCGGAAGGAAATCAAAGCAGGTGGCTTTGAGTTGAGTTCGTGTCGCGAGTATTAGAAGACGATAAAGGTGGTGGTAACCTTGTTTTCTTGATTGGTGGAAGAATCTCACGGAATAGCATTGATCGGCAAAGGTATGGTTGTCAAGACAAGAAGAGAATGGAGAAGCAACACTGTGTGAACATTATGAAGGTGGAAGGTCCAATCGGGTGGCTTTGGACGTGGCCGGGGAAGAGGTCATGGGTCCGGGCGAAGTCGAGATAAAGATGAACGTGTCCAACAGGATGCCATGGTATATGTTACATGTGTTGTGAACAATCAAAAGGGATTGACCTAGAGACGACTTTGGATGTGACCAAGGTGGAGGTCGGTGTCTGAGAAAGGTCGGGAATCAAGATGGTTCGGAAAGAAGGCGATTAAAACCATGAATAAACGATTAAGGGGGTGAATGTTGGATTAATCGTTTATTTGTCGGGTTCATGTATGCATGGCCGAAAGACTTTATTAAGTATTTATGTTTTATATATATTATGTTTTAGTTCTGTAGTTTGAATTAGTATTTCATTTGACCAAGTATTTGAGTTGTTGAGGGTCATGTACCGAATCTTAAGGAGAGTCATGGGTAGTATTTGGTCCTAGTTTTATGTTCCACGTTTCTGTATTGAAAAGGCTATAAATAGCCATAGATGATATGAATAAACAGTGAGTTAGGGGGTGTTTGGGATTGCTTATTAAAAATAGATTATTCATTTTGAAAACGGATAATCAGATAATCAGCTGTTGTAAAACATGATTTTGAAATATAGTGTTTGGCTTTGATTATTCTTTTTGGTATCACGATAATCAAATAATCAGTTTTTGTAGTGTTTGCCAAATTTAATTATTACGAAGTTCATAGGTAAAATTACAATAAAGGACATCTTTATATATTTATATCTATGTATGATTAAATTTTATAAGCGTGGAACTAACAATTACAGTATGTAAATAAAATTAAGATATAAGAATTTATATTATATCTATTGAGAATACTCTTCTTTATTTTTTCAACAAAAAATACCCTTTCTTTATAAAGTATAAACTATCAAATCTATAACTCACTCCAAAATCCCATACAAATATTCACGAAGCTTCATTTTACCTTTGACTTTACCTTCATCCTCAAAAGTCATTTTCATCCCCCAAAAGTCACCAGCCTCAAACACAAATCACACAAATATTTCATGAATCAAAATTATTAATTATAGAGCAACGATTCAACCATTGAACTATTCACCGTTAATATCACTCGAGCGAGTATATCCAATGGCTTCGATAATTATTTTACCCAAATTAGTGAACAAGATTAATGGGGGAATGATGAAAGGTAAGTGTTGCAAAAAAGAAGGTAAGGTTTATATGAGGCTAATATGGTATTTTCACATTTAAAAAATAATATTCCAAACCTGCATTTTGCAAAAAGCATGTATCCATCTACTTATCTAAAATCACATTTTAGAGGTGGTGAAACGCAAATAAGTGATTTTGGCATTGAGTTTGCCAAACACTATGAAACGGATTATTACGTTTTTGAACCGCAATAATCAGATAATACATCTCATACCGCACTCCCAAACACCCCCTTAGTCCTTTATATCTTCATCTTCCTAACATATTAATTCACCACAAAACTACACACTTGTTGTTGCCTGCAGTAAAACTCTTGCATAATGAAGGGATTTAACTACCAAATTTTAATTTCAAAGGGTCTTCCTGCAACTTGTGTGTCAACAGAAAGTCATTGTGCAAGTTTCCCCTTAAAAAAGTAAACCCCATGCAGCACTCTAGCAGTACCATGAGATATAATATATTTAGCTGAAACTTCGTGTACATAATAATGTACTAATTATCAGTATTAGCATTACACGGTATACAGGCCTTGATGGTAGTATCATTCGTCTTCTGTAAGGACTGCATTATTCACCTATACAATTCAACACATTACCACATTAATTATGTAGTTTACATGAAGTCTACTAAAGATGCCCTTTTTGGTCATTGTTTCAATCTATCGTGTATCGAGAGAATCAGTTATTCCAAGCACTGAAACATTTAGTTATTACAACTTAAAACAATATAAGCACAACCAAAAAAGTATTCTCTAGATGGCGTCTAATTACCAATGGTCTTCTAGCTGATTATGATTATTGTATGATATATAGTAGGTTGTTTTACACGGATCCAAACACTTATGCCTACTTACCTCAAAAGGGGCTTCTTAATCTGGTTGCATTGATGCGTAAAGCTTCACCCAAAGGCAAAAACTAGAAGAATAGAGCGTTTGTTTCCCACTGATTTGACCCAGTAAAACGATAACTATAGATATGACACCAAGTTGTATTGATTCATAGTGATTTGTTTCTTATCGCTATTTAGAAAGAGTAGTCCTCAAACCCAATTAACTACTATCTACTCACATAATTATGTCAGCAACCTATATAGGCTCATCTTCCATAAACCTATAATTTCCATCGCTTTGTTATACTTGTGTCTCATTTATCCCAATTCGCTTTGTTAATATATTAGTTTAATTTATGTTACTGCTCTAAATTCTCCCTATCATATGTCGTTAACAAGCAATCATCAGGTAAGTTATTCTCTCTTAGGCGTTTCATCGCGTAAGTTATTCTTATATAATTTTGGCTTATATTTCATAAACTTGAATTTCATGCTTATTTTGAGACTTATGAGCTTATATAAGCTTATTAAACAATAAGAAGCTTATATAAGCACATTATTAGTTTCAAAATAAGCAGTAAAATTTGAGCTTATTAAGCATAAGTCGTCTTAGTATTCGGTAGACTAACAACCTGGATACTAGCGCAGATTACCTCGAAAACGAATGAAGAACACACACCAGCAGATTATTATATGACAGAACAGAAGAAAAACAAGCATAAGATATTAACCCTAATCGATGTTTAATTAGTAAACCTTGAAAGAATGACGTAATGAGCCTCTTCCCCTTCACCTCCTTATATAGGGATGGGGGGAGAAGAAAACCGACTCCAACATGGAATACAATGTCATCTAGAAACATATACAAAAAACAGAGCGTCGTATGTTTCTATGAAAACTAGAAGGTGGGGTTGAATAGTTTTTACCGTTTTATAAATAAAACTTAGATTGTCGACTTATGTGAATTCAAGAGATATACACAAGTGTATATGTAGCAATGCAATAAGTAAATAAGTAATCTACGGAGTATAAACAAGTAAGGATAGGAAAGATCAAACCAATGACACAATGATTTATAGTAGTTCGGCTACGAAGTTCCTATTCGCCCTACTCTACTCCTCAAGTACCAAACTTGAGATTTTTCTTTACTATGTCAACAAGATCCCTTTAGGTGGAGAAAATCGTACACGTCGCTTACACTTTTTTCGATACTAAGCTAAATACCGAGTTCTACTTCGAGATAGAACCAATCTAACACACTATGTATTTTGTGGCCTAAATACTAACCTATCATACACATATGATACACACAACACACTACACAAGAGATACAAGATAAATGATTATCACAATCGTGATGACACAACTAAACTAATAACACTTGAAGCTTTACGTCTTTGTTAGTGTTCTTCACTAAAGAGTGGAATGAGTTGATCACTTGTATTAGATTATGAAACAAGTATAATGATCAAACAATATGAGAATGATAAAAGCTAGAGAGAAAAATATTTGGGAAGATTTGTCTAAAATGAAGACTTAAGGTTGCTATTTATAGACAATATTTGAAATTAAAAATATGTCCCAACCAGTTGGTCGCACGGATCCACGGATCCACCATAGCCTGGATCCGTCCTTTGGCTTTGCTGGATCCATAGGGTGCAGCTGGGACAACTTTTGTCTTTTTATGATTAACCTTAAATCTTAACAAAATATTGTTTTGTACTTATAAATCTAGTTTATTAGATTCTTCTAGAAGTAAAATATTTCTTATCACTAATAAGGAAAGATCTTCTATATTTGGGAAGATTTGGAAAGATTTAGAAAGATTGTTTCCACTTATGGTTAATCCTATTTTGTCTTACATGATTAATATAACTAGCTTATAATTAATCATGTGTTTACCTAAATCATTTGATTAGAAAAGGTTTATGCAAATGATAATATTTTTCTTTGATCATTAACTACGTTTAATAATGTCATATTCATACCTTAAGTAATTTTTCGTCGTCAAGTAAACTTTCGACTAAATAACTCGTTTACGTAAACTTTTACGTAGTATGACATTACATTTGTTATTATCCAAACATGAAGATCATTAAATATAAATATCGTTTTTGCGCGAATATTTGTATTACCAATGTCCCCCTTTTTAATGATGACAAAATATAAACTCATGTGTATTTAAAAGTTACTAAATAAGTATTTAGTGGATGAGTTTACATATCTTCTCCCTTTTTTGTCAAAGCAAAAACTGTTGTAGAGGCGCGCCTTGCAAGTCTTGTTTTAACGAATGCTAAGTGGCTTGGTGATGAATGCATAGTAAAAAAACTATATTGCAAGCGCTCCCCCTTAGTGTATGCTCCCCTTTGCTTAGGGCACCAAGGAATCAAGCTATAGATGCGTTCTACCAAACAAAGTTAGTAGACAAGCAAATATATATATGATAACAACACAAGCACATATATCATAATAAGCAATCAAGTATCACCACAACAACTTCAATAATGTTAAATCCATTATAAGGGAGATTAACATAAAATTTAGCTATAAAGCCCATAAAAAATAAACTAGAAAAGACAACAACTTAAAAATCCTAAATCTTGGGATAAATATCATTTTCCCATATAATCCGAAGGGTGAGGTGAAATTTCCATGCGGCTAATGCAGGAAGTGTGATGGGTTGGATGAGGATCCAAGGTGGTGTCGAATTTAGGAGAACATGTAGTTGACTCAGTTTTGGAGCATTTGGATCTCATGTCTTGTGGTGCTACAACATTGACAAAACATGTTGTAGAGGTGAGGCATGTCATTTGGATTTACAAAATCTAAAATGTTGGTTAGAGGGTTAGGAAAATCTTGATTTTCAAGATTTGGTGGTAAGTGTTGAGTGATTTCTTGGTGAGGTCCATTGTTGTTTATGTTGACAAAAAATGGTAGAGGAGGTTATTGTTGTTCAAACCCGGGTGGTGGATGTGGAAATTTGGGTGGTGGTTGTGAGACACGTGGTGGTGGAGAAGGATTTAAAGGGCCCGGTGGCTAATTATCCATGTTTGCAACATAGGGTTCATTTGGTGACACTTGTAGTGATGGAAGTTCTTGAGGTTCTTGTTTCATTGGAATGACAAAACGAAGTTTAGGTGGTGGAGCAACATGTGTTGGTGTGGGTGACTCACTTAGAGATGATGATGAAGTGTAGTGAGTGCTCCTACTAGAGGTGGATTTGGATGGAGCATTTGGTGGTGAAAGACATTTCTTTCTAGGAGTTGGTGATAGGGTTTTCTCATTTTGGTGTTTCTCACTTGAGGATTCAAGATTGACATAGGTTGGTGTTTTAACACTCATTCTTGCGGTTTTTCTTTTGAAGTTGGGTGGACTTGTCTTGGATGAACTAGTCATAGTGATGAACTAGTGAGGTTTGTATGTGAGACTTGTGAGAAATGTGAAGAGAATGAGTTTGAGGATGGTGATTATAAGGATGAAAGTGGTGAAGTATTTTGTGTAATGGTTCTTGGATTAAATGGAAAACATGATATATCCTAAGGTTTAAAATCTCATATACTATCACATAGCATGATTATAAGATAAAGTAGAAAAAGTTAAAAATCAACAAAATTTGAATTTTGGTGCCTGTCTGGTGATGCATGGATCTGTCTAAACCATATACGGATCTACCATATGGTGGATCTGTGAATCCGTGACACCATTAAAAATGACCTGCATTTTTGCAGCCAAAACTCAACCAAATTTTTATGCATGCATCACAATTCATTACCAAATAGCATTAACATGCTAAAATATCCATAAGACATAGACAATTAAGGTGAGTATGTAGTTTTAACATCTAATTCAAGCATGCCAATCCAAGAAAACAAGTTGATAATCCAAACATATGACAATTAAGCAAGTAAATTGTTTCATAAATAGTGTTCCCTTCAATGACATCCCTTCTTCAACATCTTTGCAAACTTATGCAATGCTCGAGCCAAGTTCTTGAACATCCCTCTTGTCTCCCTTTGGTCATCCGACATGTCTTTACGAATGAGGAGAGCTCTACTATAGGACCTAGGGAAAAGCTTAATACTAGGCAAATCTCCATTATCCGAGGGTGGTGAATCAGATGAGGAGGAGGTTGTCAATTGGGCACGCTTAGACTTTCCTACATTCCTAGTTCTTTTGGGAGGAGGCTTCTTAGGTTGTTTTGCCTTAAGGGATGACATCTTCCTAGGGACAAGGATGTAACGTTCAACAAGTGGATGCTCCACCATGTTTGCTTTAAGATTCTTAAAGAAACGAGTTAGGATCATGCCATATGGTAGATTTTCTTGAACGACCTCTAATTGAGTCTTTTGAAAAGTAATCTCGTTGATTTTCTTGAAATTGAACTTGATATAACATTTGTCCCAAAGTTGCATCAAAATGTAAGACTGAAATAATACAACGACATTTGATAATTTGAATGTATGTAGAAATCCATGAATGCAATCATGTAAAATTTAGACTCCAATGCACATCAGTTACGTCAAGCATCTTATTCACCTGAGAAATACATGCTTAAAAATGTCAACATAAAGTTGGTGAGGTCATAGGTTTATGTAAGTATAAATGTTGGACATCAAGATTTCATGTGTGTAATAATGTAACACATACAAAATCACAAAATGTAATTACGACCACACTAAGCTCATGACACTCAAGCTACGACTTGTATGTGTGCAAATTAATGAAAATAATTGTAAACAAGTTAAAGCGGGGCTAGAAACTCACCTCAAATGAAAGTATCGAGTGTAGCAACAATCAACAAAGAATGACGTCACAAATAACCATAATGCAACCTAATTAATTATAGGTCGGATAAGAATAATGCACTTGAAATAAATACAACATTGTTTTTTATAAAGTTATATCACCACCTAATAGTTTTAGTTTAGCTTGTTGATCAAAAAAATGATTAAGTTACGTTCGTCATTTAATGTTTAAGTATATACCTTCGAATTATTTTCTAATAGCTAGAACATTAATTATAGTCATTTCGCTTGATTTACTATTTTTATTATCTTTATAATAATACTATATATATAGTTCGATTAATTTATAAAATAATATTTATAAAGTTTAAAACATGTATAAATATTATAAAAGTGATACTATATTATTTCTTAATATTTTTATAGTCCAAACGGACCCGAAAACACTCGTAAACATCAATTTTAATTTCTAACAGCACCTATGTTTTATAAAAAGTGTGCATGAAATTTTATATAAAAGATGTCTAGTTTCAATGAAGATTATGTCACTATTTATACACTTTTAGGCATCGAAAAAATGCGAGTTTAAAGCAAAATATCATTCCGAGCAACGTTTTAGTTTTACACTTAAGCCGGTTCGGACCCGAAAGCCCTCGAAAACACAATTTAAATTCTGATCAGACCCCATTATTTTCTGAAAAGTTGTCAAAGTATTTATTGTGTCGGTAAACTTTATAAATTCACATGTTCTTCGTTTTACGTCTGTTTTTTTGAGTTCTTTATACCCATGGCTTCGTATTAAGACGTACTATCATATTTTTAAGGTTTCGTTATGTCTCGAAGTCTGTGCCAAAACAGAAACATACTGCTGTAAAATAAAGTATATATATGTTTTTACTTTATGATTTTTACCACATTTTTAACACTACAAGTCCACTAATTTTTACCATTACGACATCCTTTGTATAAATAATATCCACTAAATTTAGTCCATCTATTTCGCTTCATTTATATAATTAAAGTGTCAAGATTAATAATTTATTTATAAAACTATATAAACTAATTTATAAACAAATAAATTAACAACTAGTTTAATAATTTGTCTAGTCCATGCAATATACCAAAATAAAATATTTTCTAATGTTCTAATATGTTTGTAAAATATTTTCATCCATATGTAAATATTTACTTGTCTATATAAAATCTTGGTTTTCTTGTAAACTTGTTAAAATATAAAACTAAGTGGTGATTTAACTTGATAATTAAGATGTTCATGTATAGAAAAATAGAATGGAAGTATGAGAAAAATGTATGAACCTTGTGTGAATAATGATGATGTGAACACAAACTAAACCTAAATCAAACTCAAATGTTTGTTACTAACCTAAACCCTTTTAGATACTTGTAAATACTTGCTTAGAAGATCAAAACTCTAACTTCTTGTTTAGTTTTGTTGTTGGCCGGTCACAAAGATAAGAGAAAAAGAGTGTGTGTGTTTGATTTTTACCTTGTGAGAAGTATTAAGAGTTCTTAGCTTATATGGAGATTCAAGGCATGGCTTAAAATACTTGTTTAATGTGTAGGGAACATTGTAGGATAAGACTTAAGCTTGGCATGCTTGATTGTTGTTGTTTCTGTGAGTTTTGAGCCAAAGAAAAGGGAGGAGACAAAAGTTAAGCTTGAATACAATGGATCTTGGCTTATTGTTTATACCTTGGTTAAAGATTGTAATATATAATAAGCTAAAGAGAGTTAGTGGGTTTTGTATGCATTTATTTAGAAGTGGATGGTTTTTAATGGTTTCTAAAAGAGATTTTATAAAATCTTGAGTTATTGGTCTAAAAAATTATGGGGTATTTGTTAAGTGCTAAGAAAAGGTGGTCTGTTGTTTCCATGTATGGCATGTAATAGGCTAAATATTGTGAAACATAAACGTTTTTCGAAAGGTAAAGATACACATATGAAAGTTATGGAAATTATCATTCGTAATAACATATATCAACACTATTTGACGTTAAAAAATTAATTGTTGATGTCGGATTACGTTCGATTCTGTTGATTTTAAGTTTACTTGCTCTTTTCGATTAACTAAACGGTTGAAATAAAAGTAACGCGTAAAGTTTATAAGAATAAAATAGTTGAATATTATTGACGCACGGAATACTTGAAGAATGTGGGTTGTCATCAATCTCCGTTTTAAACGAATTTCTATCATAAATTAATTGGGCTATCTATCCGAAGTAGTGTGGGCGAAGGGTGGCGGGTACTTGTTGTGATATCTTATCTAATCATCTAAAGTGTGTTATCCAACCTTGTCTTCTTATTATAGAGAGTCTCGTCGGGACATGTTTCAATTCCTTATATAAGCATTGGGGGGGGGGGGGGGGGGGGGGGGGGCTAGTTTGTTTGTTATTGTTGTTGGTGTTTTGTTGTGGGTTGTAGGGGGGGGGGGTGAAAAGCTTGAAGATGTTTTCATCCTTCAGCTATTTTCTCCTTAATTATTTGTGTCAGTTGGCATCACTCATATTTATTGACTTGGACAGGTTAAATTTATGTGTTATGTCTAAAATTCGAATCCTAGTAGTCTTATCCGTTCCTTTCGGTTCAAAATGTCAGCTATAACATTTTCTTTTCCAGAGTGATAACGAATTTATAATTATGATGGCGTTGCAACTACTAAGTTCCACAGTATTATGTTGACGTTGAGTGATTTAGTGAATTCCTTAATGGCGATCAAACTCATAGGCGGATTGTCCTAGGGTGACTAGCGATGCGTCTCGACTTTTTGACAAAGGATTTGGCGTAAGGTGATGTCAACTCTACGTAGTAAGGTGGTGTGAAAGTCTACTTAGGTACTATGATTATTAATTCAGTTTCTCGTGACAAACATGTTTTATGGATATGCACACAAAATTTTGCTTTTCGTCTGCAGAAAATTAATTTTGACAAAAGTTTTAAGGTGACTACTCTCAGCATGACATGGTCCTTCCTGAATTATCCATAGGTGATCATGCTATGTATAATTGAGGACTAACGATGAAATGCTCATTTTCGTCAAACTAAGGTTATGTAGTAGGTAGTGTCAATAGTTTTATAGGATGACAAAATGATTCACAAGATGGAAGTAATGTTGTTTATAGGATGACAATAAAATGGTTTGTCAGAAAATCGTAAGATGGTTTACAAGACAATAGCTAAATAGCTCATGGGGTGATAGTAAAATAATTTATGTGATGAAAACAAAATGGCTCCTAAAGTAAAAAAATGATTTATAAGATGATAGTAATGCGGTTTTTAAAATGATAGCAAAATAGTATATAAGATATCAAGAAGATAGTTCATAAGATGGTGAAAAGATAATTGTAAAAATGATAGTAACTTAGTTTATAGAATAATAGCGAAATAGTTTTTATATGGTAAATTAGTTTGCAAATTAATAATTGAATGGTTTATAAGTGATGGTAACTTCGTTTACAAAATAATAGCGAATCTGCTTATAAATGATAGCAAAATGGTTTATGAGATGGAAGCATCTTAGTTTGTAACATGATAGTGAGTTGTTTTATGTATGATAGTAAATTAATTTAAGAAATACTAGGGAAATAGTTTATAAGTGTTAGCAAAACATTCATAAGGTGATGGTAAAACAGTTTTCATCGTGATAATCTAATAGGTCAATCGGTAGTAGCAAAATGGTTTATATGATGGTAGGGAAAATAGTTTATAAAGTGGTAGTTTACTAAATGATGGTAAGATAGTTTATCATAATAGTAACAAAACGAGAAAAATAATAATTTATAAGTGGTTTGTGAATTGATTTTTATTGGATAGTAGAAGTATTTTACTAATATTGTTTAAATATTGTAGCAATGAATGAAATATACATCTAAAACCTAATCTATTCATATATTTTGCAACGATTTTTATATAACACAAACAAAAACATTTAAGGTCAAAGTTAAAAAACAAAGACTTAAAAAGTCAAAAGTGGACAATTATTTTGGGATGGAGGTAGTAATATATAATAAGTTAAAGAGAGTGAATGGGTTTTGTATGCATTTATTTAGAAGTGTATGGTTTTTCGTTCTTGTCCTTGGCTCTCTATCCCGAACCAACTGATAATTATGTGAGATCCGGTGTCTGATCAATTTCTTGATCCCCTGCATCTTCATCGTTGCCATCTTCGTGATCTGTTTGATCTTCTTCAAGTGTAAGATTATTTAACTCCTGCAGTTCCACCTCAACTTGTAATTCCTCAACAGACTTATCAATACCTGAACCAGAATCCTTCAACATGTCTTTGTACATGACACTTTCATTGAAGACCACGTTCCTGCTAGTGACTATTTTAGGTGAATCATTATCAAGCCTATATAGTCTGTACCCCTTCACACCCTCAAGATACCCCAAAAGAACGCATTTTACCGCTCTCGACTCGAGCTTACCTTGTTTAACGTGTGAATATGCGACACAGCCGAAAATCCTCAACATCTCATAATCACTTGGATGTCCCGACCACATCTGCATAGGTGTCTTTTTCTCAATCACTGTCGATGGTGACCTATTTATAAGATATGCGGCCGTACATGTCGCTTCCTTGGGCACACATGACAAACAGCCTTCTTAACGTTTAGTTTCTATCACTTGGCAAACATTGTGCCGGCGGTTGTTATGTAGCACCCATGAGACAACAATTCACCCAATGTCCAAAAGAGCACAAGTAAAAGCACATCGACAAAGACCATCTAAGAGGTATCAAACACAGTGCTTCTAACCCAATTCAGAAACGCCTCCAGCGTTGTTTTTATCGTGATCACAGGGTCGTTCTGCTTTGCCGCCAGGGAAAAATCAGTAACAGACTGGCGTCCCTCTCTTACCAGAGTAGCAGGAGAGGTACACACATCTCTTACGCGAGAAACCTCTCTTGTTCACGTCCACTATCGTCTTCTACCTCTAAAAATGATAAGCGACTATTCGTGGAAACTTCCTCAAGATACCCCAAAAGAACGCATTTTACCGCTCTCGACTCGAGCTTACCTTGTTTAACGTGTGAATATGCGACACAGCCGAAAATCCTCAACATCTCATAATCACTTGGATGTCCCGACCACATCTGCATAGGTGTCTTTTTCTCAATCACTGCGATTTGACTATTTATTAAGAATGCGGCCGTACATGTCGCTTCCGCCTAGAAGGTTTTGGGCAATCCAGACTGAATTAATAAACAACGTACCTTATCCATGAGAGTTCTGTTCATACGTTCTGCTAACCCATTCTGATGCGGCGTCCCGACAACTGTCAGATGTTTAGCAATCCCACTCTCAATGCATAGTTGCTCAAACTCCCGGTTACAAAACTCAAGACCATTATCCATCCTCAACTTCTTAACCGTCCTCCCAGTCTGATTCTCTACTAACTGCTTCCACTCTTTGAACTTTCTAAATGCTTCATGTTTGAACCTGAGAATATAAACTCATACCCTCCTAGAATAATCATCAACAATATATAAGAAGTACATCTTACCTCCTAATGATTCCACCTGAGACTGACCCCATAAGTCTGAATGCACATAGTCTATCACTCCCTAAGTAGTGTGTCTTCCCACGCCGAAACTAACTCGATGTGACATTCCCAGAATACAATTCTCACAAAACTCGAGCTTACCTAGACTCTTCTTGCCAAACAGACCCTGCTTTTCCGGCACTTGTAATCCCGCTTCGCTGATATGTCTCAGTCTTTTATGACAAACTTGCGCAAGATTGTCTTTTTCTTCAAAACTAGTATTAAGCTCACCTGCCACTGCATGGCCATCTAAAGAGTACACATAATTATCCCTTCGTATTCCAGATAAAACAACCGTGGAACCTTTAATCACCTTGACTTTGCTCGAGTGCAATTTTACGGTATATCCCTCTTTTTCAAGAGTCCCCAGCGATATCAAGTTTCTTTTCAATTCAGGAATATACTTGACATTGTGTAACACAAAACTTGATCCATCTTTCAGTTGTACCCTTACCTTGTCAATACCTCTGATCTTACACTCCTTGTTGTCACCCAACAGTACCCTGCCCCCATCAGATTCCAAAAAATAAATCTAACCTGGGTGTCATGTGGTATGAACCTCCTGAATCCATGATCCAATCTAGCAGAGCCTCTGCACTCATCACCATCATCACCTCAGAACCGTCATAAATCGAACCACTGGATCTTGGCTGATCATCTTTCTTGACGTCACCTGTTGACTTCTTGCGATTATTCTTCAAACAGTTTCTCTTTAAGTGATCCTTAAATTGGCAAATATATCACTTGAGTCTTCCACCTCGAGACTTTGATCTTGACTTTCCCCTTGACTGACGTGAATCCCTACGATAAGTTTTTCCCCTTACATATAACCCTTCACCATCATCCCCCTTCGCCGTAGACCTTTCTTTGATTTCCTTTGAATTTAGTGTGGCCATCACGTCCTCCAAAGTTAAAGCTTCCCGTCCATAGAGCAAAGTATCCACAAAGTGTTCGTATGATGTTGGTAAAGAAGTGAGTAATAATAAAGCAAGATCTTCATCCTCGAATTTTACCTCAATATTTGCTAAATCAAGAACAATGTTATTGAACTCATCTATAAGCTTGAAAAACTTTTGACCAGCCGGCATGTAGAATGTATACAACTTCTTCTTCAGGTACAACTTGTTGGCCAAGGACTTTGTCATGTACAAAGTCTCGAGTGGTCCAAAGCCCCGCTACAGTCGTTTCCCTGGTAACCTCTCTCAGAACCTTGTTACCTAAACACAAAATCACGGCACTGTGAGCTTTCTTGTTTAGCTCAGCTTTCGCTTTAGCTTCCATATCCGCGGGTAAAACCTCCTGCTTCACATCCATGTTGGATTAATAAAACACGTATCTTGATCCTCCATAACCAGAAATCACCAGTTTCATCGAATTTCTCGATGTCAAACTTGGCTCCCGTCATTCTTTAATCCCTTTGTTAATCGACTAAACCTTGTGATATACCCTCATAAAAATCGAAAAACCCCAACAAAGTACCTTGTGCAATAACCCTTTAAATTATCTAATAATAATAATAATAAAGTATACTACTTGTCCCACCAACAAGAGTATATATACTATTATTATAATAATTCAAAGTACAACTTGCAGGCTTCTTCTTCTTCTCCAATACAACGACAAGAAAACCCAAAACGACACCGGAACCTTCGATCTTCAGGCAACCGAAAACCAACGAACCTCAAGTCTTCTACAGCTTGTGGCGAACCGAACAATCGAAGACCTAAGAAACCTTAAATGTCGATAACCTTGCTACAACTTCGTCGTTCAGTGAACAACAAGAACCTTTTTGTAGTCGATTATTGGTAGACCAAACAGAACCCCTATCTTCTGCTCCTGCCAAAAACGAACAACAAAAAGAAAAAAAACTTTCAAACGATCGATCTTAGTATGCCAGCGAACCCGCGAACCGAGCTCCGATACCATTTGTTAGTATTCGGTAGACTAACAACCTGGATACTAGCGCAGATTACCTCAAAAACGAATGAAGAACACACACCAGCAAATTATTATACTACAGAAAAGAAGAAAAACAAGCACAAGATATTAACCCTAATCGACGTTTGATTAGTAAACCTTCAAAGAATGATGTAATGAGCCAATTCCCCCTCACCTCCTTTTATAGGGATGAGGGGGGAAGAAAACCGACTCCAACATGGAATATGATACGTTGGTATTCATATTATCAAGTCCGTGTTCCATGCATATTTGAAGACATGGGATACTGACTGATTAATGTTTGCATGCATGTTGAAGTAGTCAACAATCTGGTTTATTATTATCATTTGTAGTAAATCATGTGTTAGTTATTTTAGGCTAGTAATAGATACACGTTTCCTTTCATGTTATGGAGTTCCTATTTCTTTGGCTAGTGGTAAGTTAGTAGTAGTTATATCTATTTCTTGGGAGATTGACCATCTATAATCAGTCTCTAACAATGGTGCTTTCATCGACTTACTCGATGCCTCTAAAACGTTACCCACCACATATCGAAGAAAATATGGCTACCGTAGCAGATCAATTCGCTAAGTGGCTTGATATCGTCTCCTCTTCCAATTTCCGACTCGAAACAACCTTACAAAAACTCACTTTCCAAACTACATGCACTGAAAAAGAGTCCAACTATCATACCACTAACACCAAAACCGACGTCACCGAAACCATAACCGAGGTGGTCACTAAAACTTCCTCAATTATTAACAGTATGAGTAAACCTGACACAACCATGGCTCAAGTTTTCACCGTACCTGCTTCATCGATAACCAAAATGGAAAACGACATCGCCACACAACCTCAAACTTCAATTTTAGCCGTACTTGCTCCGCCTACAAACCCGGTTAACAAATCTCCAAAAGTCCAACATGAGATGGTCATTTCCCATCCAATAAATCTCTATGATCAGACATATCACCTTCCTACTTTAGCCAAGGACAAGTTCACGCTCGGAAAAGTTTGGTTCTCGCCATCACCCTTCATTGCACTTTGTTTTTGTATCCTAAAGACATTTCCTCCGGGCCTCCCATGCATCCCACCAAAGTTTGTTCTTCTCGAATCCAAACCCGAACCACCTTGAAACCCATGTAACGCGTGGTACAAAGACATGAGCCTTAAGGACAAGGCTCGTTTTCACGCGTGGGGGTATTGATACGTTCGTATTCATGTTATCAAGTCCATGTTCCATGCATACGTGAAGACATGGGATACATACTGATTAATGTTTGCATGCATGTAGAAGTGGTCAACAATCTGGTTTATTATTATTGCATTTGTAGTAAATCATGTGTTAGTTATTTTAAGCTAGTAATAGATACACGTTTCCTTTCATGTTATGCAGTTCCTATTTCTTATGCTAGTGGTAAGTTAGAAGTTATATCTTTCTTGTATAAATTGTAATCATATGCATCAATGTATGGAATATGAATGAATGAAAAGAAAAGTCTTTTAGTTTCTCTCTAGTTTTCTTGGAGTCTTGCCCGCTCAAGGGCCTTATCCTTCTCGTCCCTTAATCTATTTCTTGGGAGATTGACCATCTCAAATCGGTTTATAACATAATACAATATCGGCTGGAAACATATACCAAAAACTGAGAATCGTATGTTTTCTATTCCTACTTGACTAATAATAACAAACTAACACTTGACTAACCTTGACTTTTGCTAAAATAAAGACTAAACCTAACAAGCCGAAATAACATAAGCTCATAAGCCGCAAAATAGAAAATAACACCAATAGTCTATCGGGTCAAAAGTCATTTCACAATTTTGCTATGTTCTAAATATTAGATATTATTGTAATCACACATTTTCTATTTTTCACACTTTTTTAAGAAAATTAAACAAAGCATGTTTCTCGTGACAACTCGCCTGACATGTTTTGACCCGTAAGGTCGTAACCTATCTACATGTACTTTATTTTCTTTGTAAATGATACTCCTTAACATCCTTTGCCTATTTTGACCTTGCAGCTATAAAATCTTTGGTATGTGTTTAATTACACATACCTTTTGCCTATAAAAACGAGCTTACATGACCAAAAACGGACTTAAAATGCCAAATATATGCTCGTTTTGCATTTGTATTGTGCAGGTAACGGATATCCAAGAAAAGGACAAAAACGAAGCCAAAACGACAAAACCGAGCACGGGAACGGAAAGAGCGTAAAAGAGAAGCCAAAAGTCCAAAAGTCAAAGTCAAAAAGTCAACCAAAGTCAACCCCGACAAAAGTCAAAGTCAATGCCGAAGCCGTAATTGAAGAAATGTTAAATGGGCCAACCCGTACCCATCTAATGGGCCGGGTCAGCCCATTAAGACATTACATGAAGACTTTGACAAAGCAAAAAGCCCAACTATAACTTGAGGGGCTTAAACTGCCAAACCCTCAAAGTTATACACCACAAGGACTGAATTTGCAAATGATATATACAAGTTGAGGGGCTTAACCTGCCAAACCCTCAAACTTATAAACCACAAGGACTGAACTTGCAAAACCACATTACAAGATGAGGTGCTTAAATTTCCATTACTCCAAACTTCACCCCTGTTTATACCCAAAACGGGTATAAACAATTTTTCCCGCCAAAAAACACTATTTATCGTCCCTGTCTTTTCCTCACACCAAACAAAACACTATTCCCCTTTCTTCTCCCCTTTGTCGACCAACTCCTATACACACTTTATCCCATCACACAAACCAACAAAATCCACCTTGGCGATCCTTAGCACCCCTATTCGTCAAAGAATAAGGACAAGAAATCAATGGTGATGATCATATGACTTGGGGACTACTCAAATTCAATGGCTAGGATGATGCTTGGACTCTCCTCACACAACAAACACACCCTTGAGCTGTCTCACAAAAGAAGCACACATAGAAGACAAGACTTAGCTTGTTTTTGTATAAATAAGGCCCTTGTAAGCCATTATGGCAAGTAGTGAATGTAGTTTTATTTTTCAGCTTATTTTTAGTCAATTTAACTTTCCTTGTAACTCTTTTTAATGTTTAATGAAATCTTGAAGTTTTAAGTTTAAAAAAGTTTAAGTTTTAATTCCTGTTTTCTAAGTTGTTAAAAGTCTTTCATAAGCTCTTATTAAGCTCTTTACTAAACCCTTTTTATAACCTGTTCTCATTAAGCAAACTTAAACATATAAAGTGTTAAGAAAATTTTACAAAAATATCTCCCCAAAAATACCACAGCTTATTTGGATGATAAGCCAGAAATGGATGGGCTTATGGACAATACTAGCTTGTCTTTGACAAGCTAGAGCTTTGTAGAATAGCTCTAAGAGCAATATTTGCCCTGTTTTGAGCAAGGGCCTTTGTAAGTTTCCATCTTCTTAACATTTGCTTATCTACTGTTCATTTACTTATTGTGCTTATTATTTGCTTATTTCTGCTTATTTATGTTTTCTTATGATATTTAGTGCTTAAAATGCTTAGCTTATAGTTTAAATTTGATTTGTGCAAGTTTTTAGTTAATACTGTTAGTTTAAGCTTTAATATTGTTTGATTAACCTAGCTTATTTTAGTGCTTATTAGTTGTTTAAATATGCTTAATATTGCTTATTATGCTTGTTTAACATCTGGTCTTTAAAAAGTTTTGGCTTAAATAGCTTTAATCAAGTTAAAAATGGTTTTGAGGTTTTTAAAGGGGTGTTTGGTTTAAGACTGAAAATGGGTCAAAATGGTTTAAAAAGGTGCGGGTCACTTAGCCAACTTTGGCAAGCTTATTTTTACTCATTATAAGCTGTTTTTAAGAATTTTTAAGTTGAAATGTTTATTTTTAAGCTTTTTCTATAAGTTGTTAAAAGTGTTGGACTTAAAACAGTTTAGTTTAGCTTATTTGATTAAGACTTGTTTAAATGCTTATAGTTGTTGTTTTTATGCATGTTTGAGTGTCTAAATGCAGTAGGATAGGAGTAGTATAAGTGTGCATTTGTGTTTTGGTTTTTGTTCAAGTCTGTCAAAAAATTTACTAAGTGTTGAAAAAAAGAAGAAAATGCTTTTTCATTTGTTTTTTCTTGCTTATTTCATGTTTCAAAATGCTTATTGATTGTTGTTACTTGCTCTTTGTAGTCTAAACTTCATCTGTTTTTAGCTTAAAAGTTCATAAGGTTCTGTTTAAGTGCTTATTTTTAAGCTCAAAAGTAGTGGTTTGCAAATATTGAAAAACTTTTCTAAAAAGTTTAAGTCTGGTATGAATTTTTGAAAACAGCCCTTTTTCATCAAGCTTTTTCATGGCTTATTTGTGTTTCAAACTCCTTTTTGATTGATGATTATTGAAGCTTATTGTATAAGCTTTTCAGGGGTATAGCCCTTTAAGCCATAAGGATCTGTTTTCTAGCATAAAAATAAGCTAGAAAAGTGTCTTTTGGGCTTTTGGTTAATAATATTAACCATTTAAGCTCATTTGCTCTCCTGAGCTTGTGGCTTATTGCATTTGCTTATTTTAAGTTTATATCTGCTTATTAGGTTAGTTTTAGCTTATTTTAGCTTATTTCTTTTAGTTTAGAGCTTATTTGAGCTTATTTGCATTTTAGCTTAAAAATCTTAAGTTTTGTAGTCTTTTAAGTAATCTGTCATTCTAGCTTATTTTCTTTGCTTATTTTTGTTCCTAAGGGCTTATTAGGTATAGCTTAATATATGTTTTAGCTTATTTGCTTCTTATTTGTGCTTATTTGTCTTTAAAATGCCAAACAGTTAGTTAAAAAGTTCATTTTTAGCTTATTAAGCATTCTATCTCTTTTGCAGCTTATTTTCGTGCTTATTTGTAGTTTCTAAAAAAGTTGTCTTTGTAAAAGTTGCTTATTTTTAAGTCTTTTAAAAAGTTGTAAAAAATGGAAAACAAAAACGTTTGGGAAAGTGGAAGCCCCAAGTGAGCCTAGGCTCGAACCCGGGACCTCAACACCCTCAACCAAACGCTTTTACACACACACTCCTCTACCACTCGCCCTTGGGTCTTTTTCGGTTTTATCTTGCACAATCAATATACTTAAGGGCTTTTTAGCCCATTAAGCATTAATATACTTCGTAGCTTATTTTAGGCTTATTTAGGGCTTATGGGATAAGCTGTGTGATCAAGCTTATTTTTCCTGCAATCTTCATAGCATTTAGGACTTTTGTGTAATTTTTCATATATTTCTAACTTTATTTATTATTTTTCTTTTATTTTCGTAGAGTAAAATTTTAAAAAGTCATTAAAAAATAGTTAAATTATTCAGAAAAATACAAAAAAATAGTTTTTAGTTTTAGAATAAATATTTTAAGGTTTACAAAATTTAAAATCAGTTTCATCATTTTTAGATTTTAAATTTCATTTTTAGCTTTTTAATTTAAATTTAGAAATTAGTAAAAAGTAGTTTAAAATATTTTTCTTAGTTTTTATCATATTTTAGACTTTTCTAAAGTAGAAAATCATTTTTTAGAATTTTTAGGGATTAATTTGTCATTTTCTAGAATTTTAAATAGATTAAATTAGTTTTTAATTCATAAAAAATTATTAAAAAGCCAAAAAAATCTAAATCTTTTTTAGAAAATCTTCTTTTGTCATTTTAGAAGTTTAGAAACTAAGTTTGCATTTTTAGGTTTAATTTTGACTTAATTGATATTTTAGTGCCTTTTTAGGAAATCCGTTTGCATTTTTAAGTTTAAATTCTTGTGTCTTTAATTGTTTTTAGTGTAAATTGCCTTAATTTTCTCGTAAATTTAGATAAACCAATCCAAATCTCTTCCATTCAAAAATCAAATGTCAAATCAACTCTCGACAGTCCATTGCATTCCTCGTTGGGGATAACGACCCGGGAACATCATATTCTACTTCCGGATTTCATTGATTTTCTTTCTTTGAACTTTTCAAGGGTTACTTGAATTGTTTTAGGTGTATTATATCTATGTTTATTTATTTATATATATATATATACCTACTTAGAAAGCTGCCAATCAATCTTCATATTGTATAGTGTGAGTGACATGTTCTTAAAGGCAAGCCATAGTCAAGGCCTTAGCAATTGGGTGACCGAATCAAGTTGAACCACACACTGGTAAGGCTTACTTCATCTGTATACATATAATTTTGCTACCGGCACGCTGTCTCATGTAGTCAAATAATTTCTACTTTTACAGTTATAATGTAGTAGTGATTTAGTTTTTTTCCTTTCGCTAATTACACGAAGACATGATCGGTGATGTAGTTGTTTGCGGCTGCCTTGATGTTATTCTGATCATCTGAACTTACTTATACAGAGTAATTAAAACGTACATACAATGTCGTGATTTACCTCTACAATGTATTCTTTTGGCAGGGTCAGCTAAACATGTAACTTATGGGATGATTTAGCCCAACAATTTTAAGTTATTCCGAAATTACTGCATTAGTTTGACACATTTACCCTCGCCAAGTGCTTGAATCTATGTATCATTTTCAGTCGCAAAAATTAATGCAGTAATATTGGATAAACTTATAACAAACCAACAAGGTCATCATTGATGAAAAATAACTCGTTCATTCGTTAACTTTTGAAACAATTCAGTATAAAATTGCAGTCACACAACCCACAAAATGATAAGTATGTCGCACAAATGCCGTTTTCACATGATTACAATTTCTAGTAAGTAATAATATCAGTCATCATTGTCCGGAAGTAGACACTTTTGTATCTTTTGTGCACTTACTCAACATCTTAATTTTGGGCACCAAGACACAGGAGGCTTAGTGTGGGATGACAAACAAATGACTATAGCAATGAGAGTATTGCTTTGTGTGAAGCTCATTGTGTTGCATTTCTAGAACTAGTTAATTTCAAAAGCTCTAAACCTTAAACCATGTGGTGTCCATCTCTATACTAAACAGAAACTGTATGAACCCAGTTCAGTTAACAGGCGTAAAGTGAATATGGTCCATGCAACGTACATGTCACCATGGGATGATAAACCGTACCAGGGGCTTCCTGGTGGTGAAACATCCTAGTGCTGCTTATGACAGTTTTGAAGATGTGGAGAAACTAGGGTATGACAGTTTTTGTGATCTTTTAGTGATGCCTATGTGTGGTATACAGGGTGTGTAGGATTGTTCATTACAACTGCTTATGTTTTTTAAATGAACCAGTTACTCCCACACTAAGTATAAGTTTATCTCACACTTGCTTATAGTCATCATATACTCACTCATATAGAGATAAGCAGTATGGAAAAGTAACTGTTTAATGAAACCGGGACCTTATTCAAGCTCTACATGTAAACCGGGACCTTATTCTTCTTTTGTTGAATGTTTTCATAGTTCAGTTGCACTTTTATTGAAACTACTAGTGTATCAAATATTGAGATAATATAGTCTTAGTTTGCTGTTTATATTATTATTTCATTGAAGTTTGTTATGTTACCTTTTTCAACATTGCTTCGTGTAAAGTCGTTTAATTTGTTGAATATACTTTCTATTTATTCATTTTTGGCTGGGAATATTTCAGACTTATTTCGAGAGCTTGGGAGGTAGCAGGCACAAAGTATGATAATCCAAAGTTGGCAAAGCAAAGCGCATCTTGTTTTCTGGTAAAGCTGATTCAAAGTTGCTTGAATTTTGACACTGCCGAACAAATTGGAGGTAATTTGACCAGACTTAAACACAATTACATTGGAGTATTCATCGTGTAAGGAAGGGTTATTTTAGTTAGCTTCCGGAAGCATTTGATTATGTTGATATGGTGATTGGGTTTCACATATTTGCCAGTAATTTAGGCCTAAATTAGGGGTGACATTTTCCAAGAGCCAAGAGGTTTACCACATGTTATTTTGTAAGAAATAAGAAACTATCGTCCTGCGGAAATGTATTTAGTGAGATCACTTTGGTAGGAAGCTTTTTGGTGTCTTTACTTAGGCTTTATTGTGATAGCTAGTCACTTATTCACATAGCTAACAACCAAGTCTTTCAGAAAAGAACAAAACATACTAAGGTTCACTATCACCATGTCGTGATTCTGATTCAAAAAGAACATTATTAGCTGATGCTTGATAGGTATTAGATCAATACAACAATATATAGTACTAAATACCCAGTTAAAGAATGAATGTTAGTATTCGGCACGAGAGATTCCAGGAAGGACCAAGATGTGTCCACGGATACACCTTAGTCTCTACTCAGGGCCGTCCCGTGAGATCTCTGCGGTATTAAAGTTAAAATCGTTGCTATAACTATTGAAATTGTTAACATATAGCCAAGACGCACCAAATTTAGCCAAGGCGCATATTAAATATCCCACATCGAATTGAAAAAGTCATTCCAAGGAGTTCCTATTAAATATAGCCAAGACGCACCAAATTTTTAGGCCCCTTAAGTGATCAATGGACTCGATTTTGGGCCCTCTCAAATTTTGTGGCCGTGTGCAGTTGGGCTGACTGCACAGGCTAATATATGGGCCTGTCTCTACTTATTTTTTTAGGCTATATTGTAATTTTAATACGGACAAACGTAATTTTGTATATGGACACACGTAAACAAACAGATACCCGTGTATGTAGTATTCCTTTGTGATATCTCTCGTACGCAACACGATATACTACATCACACATTCATTACGAAAACATAAAAAGGCGGGGGAATTGCATATATATCCATCCAAAGCTTAGTAATTGCATATATATCCAAGTTAAAATCATAATTGCATATATATATCCTTACAAAACCCAAAAACTATCATACATATCCAAATAATTAAATTATCAACCTACTTTGTTTATTGTCATAAATTGTTTTTTGTTTATCATACGTTGACACTATGAAAAAAGGTCACATTGTGTAGCCCCTAACATCGCAAAGATCTTGGTGTTGTCTCTAAATCCAGCTGGTTATAACTAACTTGTACATAGTTATTCTCTTCACCTTTGTCATATATCTTATATTTGCTTAGATAACAACATAAGGTAATGCAAATGCTTCCTTAATACTAATCTACGAAGTCTACCTTTAGTATCTTGCTATTAGAACGCATGACGTTTAAGGTTGGCATGACCCTTTTTGCGAGCATTCCTTTCTAACTCCATCTTGTTGATTCAGATAGTGAAATTGTGGAATTTTATACTAGTTCTCCCATATGTGCTGAAATCGCGTTTAAGAAAATTAACTTTCTGCAAGATACTAAAGGTAGACTTCGTAGATTAATTTTTCGTACTGTGAATAGGACTAATTTTCCGTGGACTAACAAAGACAACTCTCAGAAACCTTGACGTTAGATAGCTATACGGCATGTCATGTTGATGCGTTTCACTACACATTTTGGTTTAAGAAATGGAGACACTGATAAGTTCATTTGTTTTCTCAGTTACTTAGATCACTTAATTATGGGAAATAATGAGAAATTGGTTTGAAATTACTCAGATATATATATGATGTACTCTATTAAATGTTCCACTCTAACGAATTTAATGTTTTAAAAATGAAATTTTACTAAGAAGTACTTATTCGCTAAATTATGGTTTAAAACATTTAACAAAATAAGCGCAAATATTTTGGCCTATAAACCCTTTATTTCTTTGTTTCCTTGACGGCTTGACCAAACGCATAACCTAGTCTCGCCAGTAAGAATAAAAGGCATCTTGAAATTTTAACATGTTGTTCTCACGTGCACTTTCTAACATTTTTACGTGACTAAAACGATTTATGGTGTCTCAGACACTCTTAGTACTGTATCTTATAACCATTTAAAAAAGACCTTTTTAATGGAAGGAAAATGTGTAAACGTTGATCATTCTTTACTTTTTCTAAAAATTATGTGAGATTCTCTTTAGCTGTATAATTCTCTGCACGCACGGATTTTTGTTCTAAATTTTTGAATAATGTATTTTTATGTATTAAAACAAAAATAGTTTAACTTTTGTTTTAATTTTAGTTATGGTTCTTGATTTTTGATTATAATTATTTTTTATTGACGTAGTAAGTGTTCATATATGTGTATAATCGCTTAAACCATAGTAATGTTCTTTTTTTTTTTAGTAACCAAGGTTTCCAACACACTGGCCGAATAATCCACGGGGTTTTAACCCACCGCAACACAGACTCAAACCAGGTAAAGCCCTCCCTTTTCAGGAGGAGGTTGACGTGGTCACTTCAAGGTTGTTTGCACCTAGCATGAATTGAACTTGAGACCTCACACTTTAGAGTGATAGTCACAATCCCTTTTGCCACTAGGCCACCCTTGAGTGGTTTAACCATAGCAATGTTCAATACACATTACTACGTATATGCGTTCATGCATAACCATAGTAAACATTCATATGCTTTTGAAATTGCACGTGGGTTTTTCTAAATTTTTGATATAATACTTAATGTACAAAAATATTGATATAATACTTAATGTACAAACATGTACACGGCGCATTGTTTGAGCTCCATATTTATCCACCTTTACAAATCTTATGTTACTACCGGCTGTAGCAACTGAACTGAAATGCAGCTTTAAATATGTGTTAACGTAAATGAATGTAAGAATTACCTTTTTGAGCGCGGAATAACCTGAGGAAGAAACTCTAGCTCAAACAGTCAAACAAATGGCTGAATGGCCCGTGACCCACATCATGCAGTAAGCATGTGGTTAAAGGTAAAGGTATAGAGCAATAACACAGCAAATGAGGTGATAACAAGCAAAATTACCCGCGCGTTGCTGCGGGCGTTAATTTTTCGCGCGTTGTTGTGGGGCATTATTTTTTTTTTCTTTTTTCCTGATCCTCATGTTAGTATTTGTTTTTAGTTCTTTATATTAAATACAATCAGCGGTTTTTTTTTTTGCCCAGGCCGATAGAAAGTCGTAAATAGTTAAAAATGATAGTACGTCCCATAAATTTTGTTTTCTTATTTTTGGCCAAAGAAGAGGAGGGGGATTATAAAGTTTTTTTTTTTTTGGCCCGATGAACAGTAACCGAACCCAGTGGGTCGGGTACTGTAGCTAAGCACTGTAGCAGGTGCGAAACTATGTCGTTTAACTTCTAATTTTTCGCGCGTTGTTGTGGGGCATTATTATTTTTTTCTTTTTTTCGGTCTTATGTTTAGTAGTTTGTTTTTGTTCTTATATTAAATGATAATCGCGTTTTTTTTTTTTGCCCAGGGCGATAGAAAGTCGTAAATAGGTAAAAATGAGAGTACGTCGCATAAAAAAAATTTCTTAATTTTGGCTAAAGAAGAGGAGGGGGATTATAAATTTTTTTTTTTTTTGCCGATGAACAGTAACCGAACCCATTGGGCCGGGTGCTTAGTAAAAATGAGAGTACGTCGCATAATTTTTTTTTTCTTATTTTTGGCCAAAGAAGAGGAGGGAGATTATAAATTTTTTTTTTTTGGGCCGATGAACAGTAACCGAACCAATTGGGCCGGGTACTGTAGCTAAGCACTGTAGCAGGGGTAAAACTATGTCGTTTTACTTCTAAAATGTGTAATATATTAATATGAGCTTGGGAGTTTGGCGAGTTTGGTCCCTCATCGTAGTTGACGTAATAACTTAAATCCCTGAAACTTAGTTCATTTTGCACACTTTCAGTCCCTGTAGTTGGGACTAACTTCAGCGTAATTGTTGTGTCGAACTACGCCGTAGTTCTTCCTACGCAACTTTCCATCTTTAGCATATGATAACTACAACGTAGTCCCAACGGGTCAACTACGCCGTAGCTGTGACGTCAGCTTAATCATATTCCAACAATGATTAACTACGACGTAGTCGTAAGGGTCCAACTACGCCGTAGTTTCTTCTAAAGCTTGATATTTTTCCTTTTTAACCTGCGTTTCACTTCTTTTAAAAATATAGTACCCTTGCTAATTAATATAGTAGTGGTAATATTTTTCATTTGACTCTTGAGTCGCTTCCCGTAGAGATTTAGTAGTCTTCCTTCAATATTAGTACCTCTACTAAATTACGTAGTATCGGTACTATTTTTGCCATCTCTTGCATCTTTCTGTTTCAATGCCTTTAATTAGCTGAACGTGTAATATAAATGAATTAAGTACCAGATTCATATAAAAATGATATAAAACAAGGCAATAAACACATGATTTTGATATAGAAAAGTATTAACTATTTGAAGTTATCATATATCTCCCCACTTGACTTCTCTTTGCCCTCAAGTAGACCTTTTAAATAATTCTCAAAAAAATTCTCAAAAAGATATCTCTCAAGTTATCTAGGAAGATACTAATTTAAAAATTACCTATGCTAGAAAGTTCTAAACCGAGCACCTCGCGAAAGGAAAAACGAATCACACTCATACTCTCACAAATCTATGTGTTTTATTTTTGGCCATCACTCAACTGCTCAGTCATGGCGAGTATTCCATTATAAGCTTGACAAGGATACTAATCTCCACCACTAGAGTCTAGATGCAACTGATCAAAAAGGCAAATGGCGTGACATAACACAAAGGCTTACGGGGTGAATCATCCTTTCAATGCAATCTTTACCAATACCAATATTCCATAAAAGGCGACAAAACCACAAATGCTCGTCCAAATTCATGAACGAGACACCTGTAATTGCTCAAATCCTTCACTTGAATAAGCTAAAGGCTAGGATTAAGAATGATAGGGGCAGGATAAAGACACGAGAAAACATTAAATGGGTGAAAACTAAAAAATAAACAAAGAGATAGTTTCCTAAGTCTACAATCTCCCCATCACTAGTCGCATTTAAATCCCATAAGGCAAAACCGAGGGTCAAGAGTCAAGGGTTTTTCAAATTACACGAGTTAATTGATGTGCGGTCCTTAAAAACTCACAAGAAGTTTTACAACTCCCTAGGCAGTGTACCTAACCGTTGTATCGTAGTATAGGCAAGACTCGGGGGTTGTTATCGTTCTCTAGGGGAATAGGTTGGGAGGGTTCGAACTAAATGTAATAAAGGTCTAAGGGGTTGAAAGAAGATTATTTTTGTGTTTATATATTTTAAGAAAGTAGGTAAAATCTCGGTTTTAAAGGGGGTTTTGGTTTTAAGCTAATTAAACTAAATAACTTAATTAAAATCTAAACTACTATAGAAACTCGTTTAGGTAAATAAATGTGTTTACTTAATCATGCATTGATCCTTAGTTTACTTCTCCTAATTCTATTGCCCGTCACCCTTGTTATGCGATGTGTAAGTATTTCCTAATTCATGAATGAATTACACGAACCCGCCGTCTATGTATTATTTCGTTAAGGCAACACACAAGTAAGGTAGTATGAAGACCATTACAAGGCCCTAAGAGTATATTACATGCATTAAAACACTTAAAAGGTGATCAACCACATATGAGTAAGGTAGTATGAAGACTGTTACTAATGGTGTCCTTTCTACGAAGTCATGTTTCCCTAGACGTCTTAGCAAGCAATTAAGAAGCTAGTTTTTTAGAGCCTAACGCGCACACCCATCAACAAGAAGCAATATTAAAAGAATCTACAAACTAAGTTTCATGCAATCATAAGCAAACACTATAATATCTAGCATAGCATATTAAAGAGAAGCGAAGAACAATAATTAATCAAACAACACATAGACATATTAAAAGATTAAAGGATAAAGAACTTTACTTGATTAAAACATCGAGTTAAAGGTTGATACAAGAGGGTTTTACACCCTAAAATTGACCTAAAAGTTGCTAAAACTTGAACCCTAAGTATGACTATCGTATCCCACAAGTTACATACTTAAAACCCTAATTCTAAGTTTGTGTATATAGACAAACAATCGCGACGGTGTCGCCATAATCCTGACGCCATCGCTTCGCCGAATCTTCTAGGGCTTCTTTAAGTCGGTTACATTATGACGCCGTCTCAAATATCCTGACGTCGTCGCTTGCAATACCTGACGGCGTCGCTAGAATTTCTGACGCCGTCTCCACAGTATGTGAGCAATTCTTTAACCCTCTTCGTGTAGAGTTGCAATCTTGTCTTGTTTCTTCCTAAATTAAGCCCAAGTCATTGGTATTTCCTCCAAATGCCATCCAAGTGCTAAAAACACAAAAAGAAATGATTAAGCATGTATTTTGGAGATATTTGCATGATTTAGGGGGTTAAATGACCCCAAAAAAGTGTATAAATGACAACTCGTCAAATACCCCTACATTTGGGATTTGCTTATCCTCAAGCAAATGGGATTTTCTACCTAGACAATAACAATATCGGGGCATTTAACTTACTTTTTAAAGATAATTTATGGCACAACCAATTAGACCTCATAATTAAAAGTATGAAAATTATACACTAGCACCTCACAATAAGTGTTTGGATTCTCTCTTTCTCTCGGGTGTATAATGATATATAACAATATGGAAAACGGAAAATTAACACTCATTACCTATCATAGCATATAAATTACCATAAGCTTGGTAACAGATCAAACCTTTAACGCATAGGCGTAAGCACCTAGGAATTACAATCAAAGATGTATTTAAAGGGTTGTGATGTATAGGTGTAAGTTAAACGGAAACATAAATGGAAGGGATATATTTGGGTGAATTTTGGGTGGATTTGGGTGGTGGTGAGTTCATTATTATATAAGAATACATGCGAAGGCGTTACTAAGCCAAGACTCGAACACACCAGGACTAAGATATACAAACTCTACATCAAACTCTTTCTTTTTCTTTTCTGACTCTATTTTGACATAAACATAAACATAAGCAAAATGGCAGCCCGTATATTTTTTTTCTTTTCTTTTCATATTTTTTTAAATTTATTTTTCGCTCTTTTTTTGTAAACTTTTGTCCTGCTATTCGCTTAAACATAATAATACATGACTTGGGGTTTATAGATACACCCCTACACTTGAGTGTTTGATACTCAATGGCATTAACTAATCTAATGCCCCGAATTGAAAGGATCAACAAACATGGAGTGTATAAAGCACGCATGGGGGTAATAGTTTGACTTCTTTCTCATTTATCCATAAAATAAAAACTACTATGAGTCCTAATCGTCCCAAAACTATATACACTAATAAAAAGACTCAACTTAGCAACCATGTACTCAAAATAATTAACTGGGTTTACAAAGGTTATAACAATAATGTACTAAAAGTGACTACATACAAGGAAGGTTAAGGCGATTTGGGTGTAACACTTAGTGTGGGTGTAAACAATGCTCTTCATTAATAATTCAGAATCCACCAAAAAATTACAAGAACCGCGAAAAGGATAGGCTCGACGGGGTGTACTAGGGGTACCTTGCACTAAAAATGAGTGTATAGCAAGGGTGTGAGGATATTTATATGATCGAGGTGACCGTGATAACAAATACAATTTTAAAACAGGGTTTATCCTAATGCCTCTTATCATTTAGCAAATCTTAATTACACAAATGCGATCTCACTAGCGGTCTCGGGATGAATCACAAAAACAAGTTCTAGAATTTGATATACTACCATTACACTCTCATATAATTTTAACCGATACCAATGCTCCAGAAAAAGCGACAAAACCACATATCCACGATCAAATCCATGAACGCGACATACATGATTGCTCATTCCTTAAATCAAGCAAGCTAAAGGTAAAACTATCTTAAGCACCAAGATGGGTGCTTGAATTTCTAAAGATCTATGGGCGAACCTCACATTTTTGGGGTGGAATTTTTTTTAGTGGTAGGGTTTTTGTGCTAGTCATATAACTCCAATCCATGAGACACTAATAATACTTAGTTTTCATCAGTATGTGCCATAATTTTTTTTTTAATTTGGGTTAAAATTACCTTCTACGCTACGTTTCGGTAAATTACTCATCTTTTTAAGGATAAAGCAAAGGCAAATGAAGAAACAATTTCTAAGGCTTTATTTCCCCTACACTTATTTTGAACATTGTCCCCAATGTTCTTAAAAGTACCCGTAAAATGAATAAAAGGAAAAGAAAAGGCAAAAGAAACTAGTACTCCCTTGGTTTTGCTTAATAATGGAGAAGAAACAAATGATCCCGGCTAAATCGTCATCCAACAATCTTCCACATGAAACTCCTAAGAACTTCTGGGCTTCTCCTCATCAAATATAACATGCAAATTAAAGACAAGAAACAACTATACCTAGCGTAAAATTCAGCGGAATGATAATATACAACGTAATAGTTTAGGGTTTTGACACTATGAAAACAATAAAGATAGGATGAATGTGTTAATGTAATCGTGGTTTTCTGTAAATTTTAGGAAAATTACAAATTCTGAAAATTATACAAACTTAATTTTCAAGAATAAAAAAAATACGGATTTTACTGTAGCTGGAGACGGGACACCGTCAGGAAAAATCCTGACGCCGTCCCTAGCGTCTGTAACGAAATTTTTTTCTTTCTTCGAAATTTTTTTGCAAGCAATTCTTATTAGTTATTTCCTGTAAAGATTATTGCATAAACTACAAAAAACAATTAACACAATCATATGACTCTAACATGACACAAGACGTGAATTAATCTAAACTTTTTATTTAATATGTTTGAGATGGTTCTTAGAAACCGGATATTTTCTTTTAACATTTTGATGTACCATACCTTTGATTGCAATTAAGACGAAGTTAAAGACAAAACAAAGCATGATCACATAACTCAAACATATAAAAATAGACGATAAAGAATAAAACACATGACACTCCTAAAATGCATGAAATAAAATATTTGGTTGCCTCCCAAAAATCGCTTTTCTTTATTTAACGAGTCTTGTAGCTAGACTCGGATTCATACTACTAGAAATCATTATGGTGATCCAAGTCGATGATCTCGCTTGGATTCTCTTTCTCGGATAATTTCCTAGTGGTGGGAATTGATTGAAGGATCTTTTTGAATTTTTCTCCGTCGGGGTCAATCAATTCAATCCTTATGTGCCACGCACCATCTCCTTCTTTTGGTGGCATATTCCAATATATTTTCTTGTTTACCAACTCTTCCAGATATCTGCTAAAGTAAAGGCGAGTAAATAAAGTAAATAAGAAAAAATCTTTATGAAAGCAAGTCCCATCGAGTGGAGTCAAGGCATGCCTTAAGGTAGCGACTGACTTTTTCAGGTGAGATGGTTCAACAGTAGATTAGATAAAGGCTCTTGCTACTTCCCACGGGGGGAGGAAAGTCAATAGCGTAGATAAGGAAGTGGCTATTCTTGTTTGTTCATGACTCCAACGCGCTCCTATTTCATGGAATAGGCGCCTTTTCTCTTACAAATAAAAGAAATGGATTTCTTCCGGCTAGCTCGAAGGGAAGGAAAGAGTGCTATAAGAGAAAGAGTGCCTCGAGAATCTTTTTTATTTTTAATATTTTTTATTTTTACTGAAAGCAGAGGAAGCATTCGATGCATCATAAAAAAGCGCAGCTGCCAGAGCCCCTTACCAGCGGGGGTCCCGAGATATTCTATGATCAAAGGCTTTGTGGTTGTCACAAACTGGATTCGAACCAGCACCTCTAGGAGCAAAAGACAGGCCCAGCGAACTACCATTCATTCTGATCGCGACTTTGTTTACCCGGTTCCCCTCGCGGCTAAAAGGTACATCCGGGTCCGGTCACATGGACCTACTTACCTTGCTTGTAGACCAGCTGCAGTGCTAACCCTTGTTCTATTGGTTTGATGCTACCAAGACGATATATCACTAGATCGATCGGTATCTTTACAAATGGATTAAGCTTTCGTCTCAATTCATACTTAGCCGCGAGCAATCTACGTTTGTGATCTCGTATATTTTGCTTCTCTGACATCTTACTGACTTTCCCTACATATTTCCTTTAAGATTGATAGGTATAGCTCCTAAGAATTCTACCATCTTTCTAAACACTAGGACATCCTTAAATGGGCGAAGTTCGACATCTCTTGCCATTTCCCATTCTCTGGACAAATGGTAATTCATGAAGTCTTTCTTAGCATAGTAAGGGGGTCGGGCACCTATACCATCCGTACTAGGTCATGGTCTATAATATTCTCTTTTAGCTAGGGTAGTCCAATAATGTATTTCTTCATCACCTAGGTTGATTTCTTTTACTCCAAATATTGACCTAGTAATTACTTCTCCTACCGCTATTTTGGCTTTTCTACAATCTATCACGGCACTAGCGGTTGCTAAGAATCCTCTTCCTATGAGTAAAGGGGTCATAGGATCTTTCTCTATGTCTATAACATAAAAGTCTTCTAAGAGTTTTAACTTTCCTATGTAAACTTCTATATTTTTTACAATTCCTACGCGATAAGACTTAGTTCCATCTGCTAACCCAAAAACATGATCGATCTCTTCTAATAATCCAATTTTAAGCTTTTTGAAGAGATATAACGAGATTAAATTCACACAAGACCCTAAATCGGCTAAGGTATCAAAAGGCTTGGAGTCCCTAGTCTACAAGGTAAGGTGAATAATCTGGGATCCTTTATTTTCTTAGGCATTTCGTCTTGAATGAACGCGGACCCATTTTTACCTAACTCTAAACTCTCCATATATTTATCAAGAATAACATTGTATATTGGAGCATGAGCTAGAACTTCAAGAACCGGTAAGTTAATGCAAATCCTTAAATTCATCTTCTAGAGTTTGTTCGGGTTCTTTTGATTTTGGTGATCCAATTTCATTGACCGCTAGTGTTTTAACTTTTGGTTGGTCTTTTTGAAAATCGTTTGTTTGTTTGGAACATGTTTTAATAACATTGATCGAATTATGGATATGAGATGAGCATTGGAGGTATTCCATTAGGTAAGAACGAGAAAACAAAACTGAAGAGGTATGGTTAACATTCAATTTCGGGTTCTTGACCGTGTCACTTGGGAGAGCTCCTGTCATTCGATCATTGATGTCCTTCAAGAATGTATCAATTTTATTGGTCATATCGCTTTGTTGTTGTTTGAAATCGGCTTCAAACTTAGACAATCTAGCGTCTTGAGATGCCAAAAAATTAAACACCAATCCTTTGAGATTTGATTGATTATTAAAATTTTAAGGATTGTTGTTGAAGGGGCGGTTCGGGAATGAACCGTTGGGTTGGAAACGATTAGGTAGGTTTCAAAAATTGTTTTGAGAATTTTGAGGTTGCCTTCACCTAAGGTTTGGATGACTTTTTCATGACAGATTATAGGTGTCACCAAGATTATTTTGCTCGGTTTGAAAGTGAACCACTTGCCTCCCGCTTCGTCAGTTTGCGAGGATGCATAATCAACAAAAGCTTGCTTGAGATTTTCCATGCAATATTGAGTGTCATGGGGACCACTACAAATCTCGCATGAAGAAGCGATTTTGTTCACTTGAACGGATGATTTAGGAGAAAGACGAGCTTCCATCAAGCGTTGAACTTGAATTTCGAGCTTAATGAGACGACGGTCGGATGTGCTCGGGACATATTGAGGCAAAGAGATTGCCTTGACCGGTTTAGCGAAGTCCCTTAGGTCATTCCAACTTTCGTTGTCATAGAGGGTGAGGTCCTCTGATAGTGCCCAAGATTCTTTAGCGTTTTTGTTACGTAGCTTACCACCGGCAGATTGATCGATGGTTCGCCTTATCGCGGGATTGACATGGTCGTAAAAAATTTGGACTTGGATCCAAAGATCGATACCATGATGAGGGAATTTTTTAGTAAGTCCTTGAAATGAGTCCATGCTTCGGAGTGAGATTCACCTTGATGTTGTTGGAACATCAAGATGTCATTTCGGATCTTAGAAGTCTTTCTTGGTGTAAAGAATTGAGCAAGGAAATGGGTAGTAAGATCCTCCCCAGTGGAGATGGATCTTGCAGAAAGACGTTCATGCCAATTGCTAACTTATTGCGAAGGGAAAATTTAAATAAACGCAGGTGCGTCCTTTCCGTATTTGCAACATCAAGGTCAAGTGTCACACCCCGACAATGGTGGAAACACGATAATGCAACATAATGATCAATCATAACACAAGATACAAAATAGAGAAAACTACATTGCATAAAATCCAAGTGCTATGAAAAGACCATCAACCTTGAACAAACTCAAGTGATGTCCCAAATCGCAACTAAAATCCACAATCTCTTACAATTATTCCAATGCCCACACAGGGGACCATGATCCAAACTTAAACCAAAACATCCAAATACTAGAATCAAACAACAAGCAAGCAAGACTTCAAACGAAATTCCACACGGGATACTTCTAAGTCTACTATCAAAATCACTAAACTACTCTTCTTTCACTTCACCTGAAAATGATACTCGAAAATGTCAACAATAATGTTGGTGAGCTCGTAGGTTTGACCTTAAACCCAAAAGTTGTGCCAATATTTCAACAGTGGACAATAGTGCTATATGACAGTGAATATATGCAAACAACCTTAGCATCACTGCTAATCAATAACCATATGTCACTTACGCACCTAAAGGGCCTACCAGCTGGAGCACTAAAATTGGGGCAGGACCACACAACGAAACCTGGGTAGACATATCCATCCGCTACAATAATCACACACATACTGGGTAGGCGTACCCATCCGCTCCAACAATCATACATCACATAATATTCACATAGCAGTCATAAGCACATAACTTGTCCCAAAAACAAACCCACATTTCGCACAGATCAATTTAAAACATTTCAAAACACATTGGAGTATCATTTTCCCCCAACGGAAAAACCAGTAAAAAGTGGGGCTACGAGAACTCACCTCAAGCAAGTCTTTAGCAACCAACTCTTAAATCACAGCAACAGTAAATCAACGACCGCCGCCGCACCACGACCTAGTCCAGTTAATGTCCCAATTTAATCATCCAATTCCAAAACAATCTTCACGTTTGATGCATAGAGTTTTTGACGCTTTGTACAATTACCCAAAATAGTTTAGTGGCGTGATGGTTGACAACTTATTTCCATAATCATATCAATCTCATTTCCTGATAATACATACTTATACTATTTAGAGAAAATAGATAAGTAATATAAATAAATATTTATAATTAATTAAATATAAAATATTATCCGACAAGTCCATTTAGGCACACCTAGGGTCACTGTCAAAAGAGTCATTAACGGTTGAACATGAAACGGTTTTACTCATAATAAACACATTAGAGAAGTTTTCGAGAAAAATTAATATTTTTCATCTTTTTATGACTTTAGAAAATAAATAAAATAATTAAATATTAATTTATATTTAAAATCAAAAATCATGTTTTTATAAGAAAATTTTCAAGTATAAAACTTTTTACGAAATTTCGACATTACCCGTACTTTAATACAAACGTGTTTCCGAAGGTTTTAAAACCTTATATTTTTCACATTTTTCACAAATTCCGTACACTTTCGAAATTCGACAAAATCTAAAATCACAATCTTTAAAACCTTTACCATACCAACACGTTTCACACAAAATATCGTAAATATCACTTCGTAATACAATTCCACTTTCAAAGTGTCAGTCAAAACTCTCATAACAACTAAATAAACCTATATGGCTTATAAGGCCCAACGAAGGGTCCCATTAAAGACATTTTATAATCCAAAATTAAATCCAAGTCCAAAACCAGGTCCATTACATATAAAAGTATATACTTTATGTTTAAAAAATAATTCGGGACCATAATAAGCCCTCGTCCATTAAAAAGGGTTGTTGAGTGAGAGGGCTTAGGGAGGCGGTTAGGGGGCAGCCACCGCCACGACACACACCAGGAGGGGCCCACCCCCGCTGCCAACGCCCCTCCTACCCGCGCCACCCGCTCAAACACAGCGGCCCCGCGTACAAACGCAGTGAGAGGGCAGAAAAAAAAATTGGAGGCGGGGGAATAAAGGGGGGGGGGGGGGGGGGGGGGGACGGAAGAAAGGGGGAAGGAGGAAAAAAAGAAAAAGGGCGGGTAAAAAAAATAAAAAAAAAAACCCAACAACCAATAACCCAACCAACCCGACCTACCGGGCGACCGGACGCCCCGCAAATGAGGGGGGGGTGTGAGGATGGCGATGTGGGCGGGCATAAAAGAGGGGAAAGTGGTGTGGAAGATGTGAATGAGAGGTGGGGGTGTGCACTGTGGGGATTCTGTTATGTTGTATTCAAAATGCACAGTTGTGGGGGGAGGGCCCACGGCTATAAAATGGCCAACTAATTGCCGAGCGCCCAAATAGCACACAATTACTAATTAATCTAAAAATCAGCTAGTAAAGCATACGTATTAGCATTTGGTTACTACCACAAACCTCAAAAACAAGACCCCAAACCATATTCATAGCACAAAATTAATCAAAATCACTTTCCTAGTGATTTTGGGGATCCATTTGTGGCCTATAAGCCCTAATAAGCCAAGAAATAGCTTAAAAATAAGCCCGAATAAGCTATACAAGCTACTATGAAAAATAAGCATTCTAGCATCATATATTATTCAACCATCACGACCACGACATCAAAACTACAAAAACCCTCTTTTTTTTTCCTTTTTCTTTTTACACAACCCAAAACACCTCCCCCTTTTTTCCTTATCGTTCACTTTAAAATCGATTTTTTCACAAACATTCAAACTTATACAACTAACATCTATGCATCAAAATAAACCCAAAAGGACAAACGAAATTTAAATTTGAAAACTTACAAGAAAATCTTCAAAAATGTATATTTTGACACGAATCGGACAACCCAAACGTTGTTTAATGAATACCCAAACACTCGTATCAACCCGGAATATCACGTTCTTGATCAAAGTTGGAATTTTTATGGTGGTTTATGGTGGTTAGGTGGCGGACGAAACACACACACACCTATGTGTATGTTTTTGTTTTTTTGAAAAGAAATGGATAATGAGAAAATGTTTCTAGTAAATGGAATATAAGTGTACTCCTTGGTACACATTAGCTAAAATTAAGCCATCTTGCCCCTTACTCTTACCCATAACCGGCCAAAGGATCCAAAGAGGTATCGGACCTTTCTTTTCGTTCCGGATCACTTAAATACTTGTAAAACTCAACCGTAAAATTTACCCCAAAGTTAATTAGCATTTTTATTCACTCTAAAAATACTTTTCCATTAACCTAATATTATAACTACATATTTTCAACTTAACATTTACAAACACCTTCAAAACCATTTGTACCCATAACGGACCAAGCGTCGGACTCGTTTTTCGGCATTTTCTCAAAATTCACGGGTCAAACCACCCGGAATACACACAACATAATAATACCTTCCAAAAAGGATTATTAATCACAATAAACCACAATTCATCACATATCTCATAAAATCATCACCGTCAACACGGTACAAAATCTAAATAAACTGACAAAAGTCAAATAGTCAAAGGACTATTAATGAAATATTCAGAACATAAAAAGGGCAAAGGTTACATTCTATCCCCCTTAAAAGAATTTCGTCCTCGAAATTCAACTACTAGCATCACTAAACAAATGCGGGTACTTCAATTTCATCTGATCTTCACGTTCCCACGTGAATTCAGGGCCACGTTTAGAATTCTACCGAACCTTGACGATGGCAATCCTACTACGCTTTAACTTCTTAAACTCTCTTTCCAAAATTTCCATAGGCTCTTCCATAAAATTCAATTTAGCATCAACTCGAATCTCATCCAAAGGCACTTGCAGTGTTGGATCAGCCAAACACTTCTTAAGGTTCGACACGTGAAACGTGTCATGAACACCATTCAATTCCTCAAGCAAATCTAATCGATAGGCCACAGGGCCTATTTTCTCAATAATCTCAAACGGTCCAACAAACCTAGGTGCTAACTTCCCTTTCCTTCTAAAGCGTACCACACCTTTCCAAGGCGATACTTTGAGCAAGACATAGTGACCTACACTAAACTCTAAAGGCTTCCTCCTCTTATCAGCATAACTTTTCTGGTGATCACGCCCAGTCTTAAGCCTATCCTTAACCCTGCGTGATCCTTCTCAGTATCCCTCTTGCACTAACTCAGGTCCTATCAACTGACCTTCTCCAACCTCAGCCTACATAATTGGCCAACGACACTTTCTACCATACAATGCCTCAAGACGGAGCACAATCTCACACTAAAGATAACTATTGTTAATGAAAAACCAGGTTGGATAGGTGAATTGATGGGGTGGGAAATGAAAACCGTATCAACTACCAGGAACTCAACTAACGGAAGATGAACACCCAACATCCTTCGATAGTCTATGAGCACGCTCATGGAGCAATGTCTTCCAAAGTCAGAAATAGATACGCTCACTCAGACCATCGTTCTGAGGGAGAAAAGTCGAAACAACATTTTTGTAGGTGTGGCGGGAGTTGATGTTAATCTTATAAGGGCAGGTATATAAACGGGTCGCAAATGCCTCTTTATTTAATGCAAAAACCTTGGATGTGAAACGACTATACGATCTGTTAAATCAAGATCGCACAACCATGTCAGCAATTAATCTTATTCCAAATACAATCTAGCCAATCTTTCCATCTTATAATCCTCACGCATAGGTAGAAAATGAGCAAATTTAGTCAATCGGTCCACAATGACCCAGATTGTGTCATGCCCACTACTAGTCCTAGGCAACTTAGTCACAAAATCCATTGCTATCCCTTCTTATTTCCATACAGGAATCTCAGGTTGCTGGAGCAAGCCGGATGGCCTTTGGTGCTCAGCCTTAACCTTTAAACAAGTCAAACACTTTCTAACATACTCAGCTATATCCTTTTTCATTCCATGCCACCAATACCTATCTCTCAAATCATAATACATCTTATCAGCTCCTAGGTGTACAAAGTACTTCGACTTATGGGCTTCATCCATTATCAGGGTTCTTACCTCACCCTTCAAAGGTACCCATATTCGATCCAGGTAGTATAAAGTTCCATCACTTCTCTGTTCTATCATCTCATCCAAACCTTTCTGTAATACTACAAACTCATCCGCAGCCTCCTTCTGAGCCGTCAGTATCCTATCCTTAATACTCAAATGAAGAGTCATATTTATAGCTCTAACTCTCTTCGGCATTTAACTCTTTACCTACTCTTACCGCATCCTGCATAGCCATCACCACCACATTCGCCTTACCAGGATGGTAGCGAATTTTAACAACAAATCATAATCACTAAACCAAACCTCTATCCATTCCAGTGACGCTGTCGTATATTCAACTCTTTCTGACTAAAGATATGCTGGAGACTCTTATGATCCGTAAGTAGTAAGAACACTCTAAGTCCCATACAGATAATGACCACCGGATCTTAAGTGTAAACCCAGTACCGCACCCAACTCCAAATCATGGGTAGTAAATTCCTTCTCATAAAATTTTACACTACCTTGATGCATAGGCTATCACTTTTTACCTCTTTGCATTAACACACAATCCTATTCCCTAATCACCGACGCATCACAATATACCACAACAGTCTTCTAGTCTATCGAGGGAGAGCTAAAATAGGCGCGCATTACAGTACTTATCCTTCAAGGTTTGAAATGTCAATTCCTGCTCCTTACCCTAATCAAAAGTCTTACACTTCTGAGTCAAGATTGTAACAAACTTAGCTATCTTAGAAAAGTTCTCAATGAACTTACGATAATACCTAGCCAATCTTACGAACGAGTGAACCTCGGTCGGAGTTCTAGGGGATTTCCAATTCTTAACAGTTCAATCATACAAGGTCTAACATAATCTCATTACCCATTTATCACATGCCCGGAAAAACGTACTTCTCTTAGCCAAATTCACACTTAGAAAACTTAGCATACAGTTTCTTATTTTTGAGCAATCCCAAGACTAACCTTAAGTGTTCTACATGCTCTTCTTTAGTCTTAGAGTAGATTAAGATATTGTCTATAAACACTATCACAAACTTATCAATTAATAAGGGCCATTAACAAACATCTATTCATCTAGAGAGCATCTAGTCGTTGATTTCTATAAATACGTTGTTGGTGTGTTCAGACCAAATGCATTATGTGAACCTCAAATTCCAAAACTTGTTCTAAACGCGGTCTTTTAGAATGTCCATCCTCATGCACTCTCAGCTGATGGTATCCAGACTTAAGATCTATCTTTGAGAAAAACTGCGGCCCTTGTAGTTGATCAAATAGATCATCAATTCTAGGAAGTGGATAATGATTCTTAACAGTCAACTTGTTCAGTTCTATATAATCAACGCACATACTAAAGACACCATCCTTTTTCTTAACAAACAATACCACCAGGCGCTCAACGAACTCACCCCAATGCCCGACGAGATCTTGGTCCGAATAAACCTTTGTCTTGGAGTTCCTTGAGTTGTCCAGACAACTCCTCCATTTCAAAAGGTGCCAAACGATAGGGATACTTTGCTACCGATGTAGCTCTATGGATCAATTCAATCTGAAAGTGCCAAATGATAGGGAGACTTTGCTACCGGCGTTGCTCTAGGGATTAACTCAATTTGAAACTCAATTTCCCGAATAGGCGGAAATCCAGATAGGTCATCCGAGAATACCTTAGGAAAATCTCTCACTACTACTATCTCTTCTTGTTCCCTCTCTTTAGCCTTAGAACTCTTTATCTACCTCATCTTTTCTTCTAGTTTCTCTCCTAATACTTTAAGCACCTTGCCATCCAGTAGTGGTATCCTTACTACTTTCTCATGACAAATTATTGCAGCCTTATGATTAGACAACCAATTCATACCTATAATCACATCAAAACTCCCATGCCCAAAAGGTATCAAATCGATGTCAAAGACATGACCCTCGATTTCTAGTTTGCAACCCTTAATAACCTTATCAATCTCTACTAGCTGCCCGCTAGCTATCTCAATCTCATATCTGAAACCTAAGTCGCTGGGCTCTAAGCCTAACAGAGGTATAAAAGTAGTGGAAACAAAACTATAGTCGGCACCAGAGTCAAATAAGGTAGTGGCAAAATGATTGTTCAAAGTAAACGTACCCGTCACAATGTTCGGATCCTGGCGAGCTTCCTCTGCTCCCAACATGAATGCCCTACCCCTAGCCTGGTTCCCTTGGTTTCCACGACCCTGACCCCTGTTATTAGCAGCAACTTGATTTGGACGATTTTCTTCCGGTCCTTGAGCTCTATTCAATCTAGGACAAGCTGACCTGACATGGTCGGTACTACCACACTCATAACATGCCCTAACAGTTGGGTTTCTAGCATTGACATGATTCACATTCCTCGACACACCTCTACAATCCCTTGCCAAATGACCCGGGCGGTTACAGTTGAAGCATGTGCGACAAGGCCCTCCGGGTGCATGGTAGGAGTTGCAGGTGGTACACTTGGGCTAAGTACATGTATTCTCTCTTATTACAGGGTTTACAGTAGTAGCAAAAACATTCCCAGTCCTAGTCCTCTTATTATCATCCCTTCTACTCTTATCCTTGCTAGGTTCCCCCACATTTCCTCTTTTCCCAACCTTCTTAATTGATTCATTCCTAACAACCTCATCGGTCAGTGCACCAGAAATCTGCACAACCTTCGGTATAGTCTTTGGCTCTATTGCTGCCACCATCTTATGGATCTGTGGAGGAAGGCCATACACATACCTTTCAATCATCCTACTCTCAGGAGTTACCAAATGTGGAACTAACCTAGCCAACTCATGAAACCTATCAGTATACGCAGCATGGCCAGCCCCGACCATGGCGTGATTCCACAACTCAGTTTTTAACTTTTGCATCTCATGACTAGGACAAAACTCTTGTATCATCATTAACTTAAAGTCATTCCATGACATACTAACAACAACTTCCCGGCTTAACGTGCGGATCTGAGAGTTCCACCACGTTAAAGCCTTACCCACAAATGAATCAGCAGTGTATTTTACTTTTTAGTCATTACTATAACCACTCATATCATGCACAGACTCCATTTTCTCAATCCAACGAGTAAGAACTACATCACCTCCTTTACCATCATATTCCTTGGGGTTACAAGCTAAGAACTCCTTATATGAACAACCTACCCGATTTCCATTTACTATCACATTCCCAACGTTCTCCTGAACATTCTCATTAACCACATTACCATTATGATTTCCAACATTTCCTTGGTTACTAACCTGAGCTAGCATAACAAGTAAGAGGTTCTGTAATTGCTGGGCAATGATCGTCGAGAAGTCGGGTGCACCCCTATTGGCTCCCTCTACATTCCCATTGACTCCCTCTATACCCCTATTAGCTCCCAAACCCTGATCATTTCCTTGACCATTCAAATCCTCAACAAGCTCATCATTACCTTCCCTAGGTCTTCTACCCCTTCCACCTCTACCAACCTGTACACCCATTCCCCCTCTTAATGATTTGGCAGCAGGCCGGCCAGCACTTCAGGTCCTCATCCTTGGCGACATTATCTATACGAGGGAGAACATGGGAAACGTTAGGTAAGTGGGAAGACTCGCACATATATATATAGAATATCTTACTAAATATAACCAGATATACACGTAATACCACCCTACGGTGTCAACATCGATTTCTGTGAACAACATTACTAAGTATGAGTGAGTTGTGATACGCTTATAATTACGTTGGCCATCGTACTTATATTCGCATCCTTTCCCATTCATATTCAATATTGAGTCCACCCATTTCAATGACTGACATAACTAAGGCACCAAAATGCAAACACACAAAGGCACACAACAAGGGAACACCGCGCACATAGATCCTATACGCAACTAGACGATGGATCTTAGGTTATAGTCTATGCCAATCCACCTAGTTCTCTATAACCTTGGCTCTAATTACCAATCTGTCACACCCCGACAATGGCAGAAACACGGGA